>ONZH01022157.1:0-113970 GCA_900303285.1 Rhinella marina | reverse complement strand
TTTGATTGACAGGGCCAGGCGGTTAAAACGTCATCAGCTTTCAGCCAGTTTCAAATCTGCTGACAGATGCCCTTTAACATTTTTTTATTTGCCTTTTTTTTTTACCATCCTAGGGGGCTTAGAATATGCATTTGTTAGATCACTTATACCATTTATACCAATGTTTTACCAGTCCCCTCTGGTAAATAACTGCTCAGATGCTGTGGTTGCAACTGACCACAGCATCTGAATGGTTAAATGTCTGTCATCAGAGTTGTTCCTCTCAGCTCCTGAGTGTGCATCATTGATAAATATCCAGCTTCTGCCATACCCAATATCCTCCGTAGATTTTGATATAAGTAAATGTGCAACTTATAATGGGGATAAGTTGTTTCCGTTAATGGCCCAGGGAGCCTAATTTAAAACTACTCCCACTAATACAAAAAAATCTAAAGGTGACCGAGTACTGAGGACCAAGTTCCATATCACGAAATGTATTTAGTTTTGCTATTGACTGTGCTCAAAAATAAAGAAAGAAACAAGTTATTTTTAATAACGCATTAATAGTTATAGACTGCCCTCTGGTGGTTAAAACACATTTTGGATCAGCACAATATTAAAAGAACACTTACAGCATATGCAATAACATACAAAAAAAAAACACTCACCTTTTTTAAGTTCCTTACTGCTGTAACACTAATGTACTTGTAAGGGGTGGTGTCCTATGTCGTTGTGGTTGACAAGTCCCCATACATAAAATTGTAGGACTTTTTGGTCCAGAGTGGCACAGATTGTCAAGCAAGACAACTTAATGAAATGGCATTTACTTGTGGCTTTGTAACTTAAGTGGCATTGTAACTTAAATAAAGTGACATTTACTTGACTCATATGGGGTAAGAAGCTTGCAGTTACAGCAGTCTTTGACAGGCAATATGTTTAGTGGTTATAGTCTTCAAGGAGGGCACAGGCGTAGTTACAGCCAGCATGATAAATTGATATACTGTCTCTTTAAAGGGGTTCTCCGAGTTATATATATTGATGACCTATCCTATCCTCAGGATAGGTCATCCATATCAGATCGGCGGGGGTCCGACACCCGGCACCCCCGCCGATCAGCTGTTTGAAGAGGAGGCGCGCGCCTTATCAGCGCTGCCTCCTCTTCACTGTTTACATGCTGGCCGACACGGGGGTAGTGGTGAGTAGGTGTAATTACACCTCACCGCCCCATTCATTTCTATGGGAAAAATCGCTCCCATACAAGTCTATGGAAGCGATTCTTCCCATAGAAATGAATGGGGCGGTTAGGTGTAATTACACCTACTCACCACTACCCCATTATGGCCAGCATGTAAACACTGAAGAGGAGGCAGCGCTGATACGGCACGCGCCTCCTATTCAAACAGCTGATCGGCGGGGGTCCCGGGTGTCGGACCCCCGCCGATCTGATATTGATGACCTATCCTGAGGATAGGTCATCAATATATATAACTCGGAGAACCCCTTTAAGTGGCAACAATTATGTTTATATCTCTTTCAGAAGTAGCAACTAACTCTCCCTCTGGCTTGCATTGCATTCAGTTACTTGGCATTGACACTCTGGCCCTGGTCTCCTCAGAATGTCAGCAATGTAGATGGACTTATCTCCACTATTACCATGGATACCATTCCACGTGGTGCAATATTGCTGTAGTCTCTAACAGGAGCTCACAGGTTGCAGTATCTCACATCACAACCACTGCACTTTATTGCTTACATCTTGCTCTTTTACAGGCCTCGGCTGCGTTCAGGATGCATGGCCTAGGCAGCTTTACCCCTTAGCTCTGGCTCCAAACGGTCTGTGGTATTTGGCTTCTATTCCTGAGGTGTTGTACGCTTGTTTCCAGTAGCAACTACCTCCACTAGGTCTGACAGGAATAACACTCGAACTGTCTCCAGCAGCAGCTGCCAGCTCACTCTTCCATGTCCTGTCTGGCACACACATGCACACATTCTCTTACCGACATCCACAGTTAATGTGCTGAAAAAAGATAGTAGTCCATCAAGTTCAACCAAGGGATAGGTGGGGATGTGAATTTTAGAAAAAGGAGAGTGAAACCCAGACTTTTTTTTTTTGTAAACAATACATTTTTATTTGTTTCTCAAAATAAAGCAGTACATTTTGAAAATAAAACATGTTCGTATTGAAACAATATTTAGTAACAGTGAGTCTTCACTTTAAGACAAACAATAGGCAATCAAGAAACATGTACCAGGTAAAGTAGCAAATATTAAAAATATTCAGGGTATTATCACAGTATATGAAAATTGTAATGGCATAGAGGAGGTGGCATGTAGATTGTTTCCTTTTCTTTGCTATCAGTTATAGGTAGTGGCTATACAAAATGGCTATACATAACTATAATGTGGAAATAATATATTACAGTGTTTCCACATCTATACAAGGACCTATCTTCTAATAAAGGAATCAATAGGAATGTTGCAATCTTTTTAATTCAACAATAGTTCCCAAATAGAATTTAGCTTTTTTGTTGTTGGACGAAGCCCATACTCCCTCAAACCAGCAATTATTGTCTACATCTTTCAATACTCTTTTGAATGAGGGTAAAATGTTTTTCTTCCAACACGCGGCAATTTTATTGCGAGTTGCTATAATACAGTGAATTATTATAGACCTATGTTGTAATGGAAAGGATGATATCACTATAGATAATAGAGCTAGTTCTGTTGTGGGAGTGATTACATATTGGCAAATGTCTGAAATAATATTAAAAATCTGAGACTATAATCTGACCACATGAGGGCATTGCCACCACATATGTATATATGAACCCAAGGCAGAATGACAACACCAACAAAGCGAAGAGACATCAGGGAAGATCTTATTTAAGAGTTGAGGGGTTTTATACCGTCTATATAAAATTTTCCTTGCATTTTCTAAATGACTTGCACATCTAGATAGTTTAGACACTGCAGTGAATGATTCTTTCCATTGGGATTCAGGGAGTTTTTTCAATATCTGATATCCCTTGGAGATGCCCTTATCTATAGCTCTGGAGCAGGGCCGGACTGGGACGGGCATAAACCCTCTGCCAGCCCACATAAAAATTGCCATTTTCACAACACTGGAGTATGTCAGTAAGGGTGGGTTCACACTAAAAGCATATGCGTTTTCACCAAAACGCATGAGTTTGGTTGATAGAAACATGTGTTTAGCGTTGTTAATCATTATCATTAATATTACAACACTAAACCCGTTTCTATCAACCAAACGCATGCGTTTTTGTGAAAACGCATATGCGTTTAGCGTTGCGTTTTGCCTGATGTGTTTCAAAATGCATCACCAAAATGCAACGTGTGAACCCACCCTTAGGGTAAACTGACTGAGCTACATTTGCAATCAATTAGAAATACCTGGAGTGTGTGGTTTCACAAATACTGCAACAAAATGAACAAGAAATATAGCACCTATAACAAAACCCATAAGTCAAATACAGCACCAGAACCAAGTTCTCTGCATAAATACAGCACCAGAACCAAGTTCTCTACATAAATACAGCACCAGAACCAAGTTCTCTACATAAATACAGCACCAGAACCAAGTTCTCTACATAAATACATCACCAGAACCAAGTTCTCTACATAAATACATCACCAGAACCAAGTTCTCTACATAAATACATCACCAGAACCAAGTTCTCTACATAAATACAGCACCAGAACCAAGCTCATTACATAAATACAGCACCAGAACCGTGTGCAGTACATAAATACATCAACAGATTTTAAAGTCAGGTTAGCCCTCGCCATATGACCTTGAGCGGTGTGAAACTACAGCTCCCATTATGGCCTGAACAAGTGTAAAGGGATACTGAGAGTTGTTGTTGCACAAAACAGCATGCTACCACCCATCATCAGCTGTAGATCATCCAGGTGACTACAACACTCATAACACACAGTCAGTAGCAGAATAATAATTTCCATTTAGTGACTTATAGATGACGTATCCTCCTGAGTTCCTCTCCATCTGGCTCAGGCCACCATGATGACTTCTCCCGTCCACAATTCAGCTCTGCAGATTTTACCGAGAAGATCTCTTTAGCTTCATTCTTTACCAACACATTGGTATCCTGCAGACTGACACAGACTCATCTCAGTGCCACATGCTGTGCTCTGAATATAACAGCAGCATTAGTGCTACACACAGGGCCCCCAATAGTAGTGCCACATACTCTGTGCCCTCTGTATATAGTGCCACATACTCTGAGCCCTATGTACATAGTGCCACATACATTGTGCCCTCTGTATACAGTGCCACATGCTCTGTGCCCTCTGTGTATAGTGCTACATGCTCTGGGCCCTCTGTATATAGTGTCATATGCCCTGTGCCCTCTGTTTATAGTGCCACACACAGTGCCCTAATGCTAGTGCCACATGCTTGGTGCCCCTTATAAAAAGTGCCTCTTATATGTGCCCCCTTTATGTATTTGGCCTCTTATATGTGCCCATTTGTGTATACTGCCCCTTCAGTGTGCGCCCTTTATGTATAGTGCCTCTTCTGAGTGCTCCCTAAATACAGCGTACACATCGAGCTTTTACCAAATATTATAATACTCGGTAAAAGCTAGAATGCAGTGGGTGAGACGTCACTGGCTACAAGTTGCTAAGGGTCACATGACAAGCTAGATGCAGTGGGTATATATAGTATATACAGCAGTGTATATACTATATATCTGTACACACTGCATCTATTATACCTTGGACCTCAGATATCAGTACACTGCTGTATATACTATATATCTGTACACACTGTATGTGTTATACCTCGTACCTCACATATCAGTACACTGCTGTATATACTATATACCTGTACACACTACATCTATTATACCTCGTATCTCACATATCAGTACACTGCTGTATATACTATATATCTGTACACACTGCATGTGTTATACCTCATACCTCACATATCAGTTCACTGCTGTATATACTATATATCTGTACACACTGCATGTGTTATTCCTTGTACCTCACATATCAGTACACTGCTGTATATATTATATATCTGTACACACTGCATCCATTATACCTCATATCTCACATATCAGTACACTGCTGTATATATTAATATATCTGTACACACTGCATCTATTATAAATCATACCTCACATATCAGTACACTGCTGTATATACTATATATCAGTACACACTGCATCTATTATACCTCATACCTCACATATCAGTACACTGCTGTATATACTATATATCTGTACACACTACATCTATTATACCTCATACTTCACATATCAGTATACTGCTGTATATATTATATATCTGTACACACTGCATCTATTATACCTCGTACCTCACATATCAGTACACTGCTGTATATATTATATATCTGTACAGACTACATCTATTATACCTCGTATCTCACATATCAGTACACTGCTGTATATACCATATATCAGTACACACTACATCTATTATACCTCATACCTCACATATCAGTACACTGCTGTATATACTATATACCTGTACACACTGCATGTGTTATACCTCATACCTCACATATCAGTACACTGCTGTATATACTATATACCTGTACACACTGCATGTGTTATACCTCGAACCTCAGATATCAGTACACTGCTGTATATATTATATATTTGTACACACTGCATCTATTATACTGTACCTCATATCTCACATATCAGTACACTACTGTATATACTATATACGTTTACCCACTGCATCTATTATACCTTGTACCTGACGTATCAGTACTCTGTGTGTATATTATGTGTCAGGTGTGAGGTATAAAAGATGTAGTGTGTATAGATATATGTGGACAGTCATATATTATGGTCACTGTGAGGTACGTGAGGTATTGGGGGTTGTAGTTAAGGTTCCGGTCAGTTTTAGGGATAGGATTAGCATTAGTGTTAGTATATTAGGGCCAGTATTAGGGTTAGGGGCCAGTATTGGTGTTAGGGGCCAGTATTAGCATAAAGCTACATTCAGATGACCGAAAGTGTTTTACAGTCCCCAAATTGTGGATCCGCAAAACACATTTTGCAGAACGCACTGTGCCAGCCCTATATAGAAATGCCTATTTTTGCGGACAAGAATAGGACACATGCTCTATTTTTTTTGTGGGGCCACTGAACGAAACTATGGATGTGGACAGTACATGGTGTGCTTTCACCATCTTTTGCGGCCCCACTGAAATGAATGGGTCCACACCCATTCCGCAAAATTGTGGAACGGATGCAGACCCAGAAATATGGTCGTCTGAATGCACCCTTAGGGCCAGTATGTGGATTAGGGTCGGTATCAGTTAGTTGCCAGTATTGGGGTTAGAGGCAGCATTAGGGTACATTCACATGATCATATTTCCATTCACTTCAATGGGGCCGCAAATCCGTAGTTCCGTTCCACGGCTCTGCAAAAAAGATAGAGTATTTGAAGGTGCAGTTCCCGGTTGCCATAATGACCAAAGCTCTTCCACGATCGTCCCCTTGGATATCTGATGGATTTTTCAGTTCGAAGGACCATTAACTGTCAATACACTTTAGGATAAGTCTCAAATTAGGTCTTAATACTCAGTTGTCTGTGGTGTTCAAATTTTGTAAAATTTCCCCCTTCATGGTAAGAGGGTGCGGCCACAGCACAAGAAATGCACGTCCAGTCTCATTGCTGATCATGCATATCTCTCCTGGTCACACCCAGAAGAGCTAATTTTATTAGAAATACATGATGGTGTAATCACACCCCCCTTTGTCATCAATATTAATATATCCAATCACAATCATCCAAGTATACATTTAACAACAAATCAAATCAAAAGAATGGTGATGGTAGCCGCCCAATGCTAATGAGGACACGTACACATTACTTCATCTATCTGGGAAATTCCATATGCATATATTAACTTCTGCTAAGTTCCTCTTTTCCTATAGACATATCAAGTGATTATGAGTCATTTTTATTTTTAAGCATACATGACATCTAATGGAGATTAGAGATTATAAGATATAAGAGATATGGATATAAGGAGATGGAGACCACCTGATAATGAAATACAACCCTAGCACAATTTTGTTCATCAACTTACTAAATTTCTTTAACAGTCCTATCCTTGACCGCAATCTCAGATGAGAACAGACATTTCTATCATAGGGCTCAGCATGTGTGTTCCACAAAATGTGGAACGCACACTGCCAGTATCCGTGTTTTGTGGATCCGCAATTGTGGACCGCAAAACACATATGGTCATGTGAATGTAGCCTTAGGGTTAGTGGTCAGTAGTAGGGTTAGGGGTCACTATGGCATACTATTAGAGTTAGAGAAAGTATTAGGGATCAGTACAGTATATTAGGGTTAGCGGTCAATATCAGGGTTAGGGACAGTATTAGAGGTCAGTATTAGGGTTAGGGGGTCCAGGGTTAGGAGGTCAGTACTAGGGTAGGGGTCAGTACTAGGGTTAGGGATGGGACATGGCCGGTATTAGGGGGGTGAGACAGGGCCAGTATTAGAGGTCAATACTAGGGAGTCAGGGGCCAGTATCAGGGTTAGGGGTCCAAGGTTCAAGGTCAGTACCAGGGTAGGGGTCAGGGGACTGTATTAGGGTTAGGGGTCAGACAGGGCCAGTATTGGGGGTCAGAAGCCAGTATTAGGGTAAGGCAGGGCCAGTATTGGAGGTCAGTAGCCAGTATTGGGGGTCATAGCCAGTATTAGGATAAGGCAGGGCCAGTATTGGGGGTGGGGGGGCAGTATTGGGGTTAGGGTAAGGCAGGACCAGTAATGGGGATCAGAAATAGGGAGGCAGGGGCCAGTATTAGGTTTAGGGCTGCATGTAGAGAGTATAGGGAGAGGGCAGTTTATACTTACCTGTCCAGGCGCGGCCCCACGATGCAGACCCGGCCTCTTCTGGCAGGTCTGCTCCTGAGGAACGTTGCAGGCCTCCGGGAATAGCGGAGCAGGGAACCAGAGGTTCCTTTGTTCTGCAGGTGCAGGTTGCTGCAGACACAATTCCACTAGATGCAGATACAATTGGGTTCAGTAGCCACAGCGGCCCTGACATGTGCATGTGCCCGTGCCCTCCTGCCCCCCGGCCCAGCTCGCCCCTGGGCCCGCATGATATTTGCGCTGGGCGGCCCACTTTTCCAAAATATCCTGCGGCCCACCGGGCAAATGCCCGGTCCGGCAGATGGCCAGGCCTGCTCTGGAGGACGTATACCACTCATGTAAGTCAGATGATGTCGTGTTAGAAATAAAAACAGACTTCTACACATTTTCATAAGCATTAATGCAATTTACGCTTAAGAATTCATCTAAGCTCTTTTTAAAAGTGTCCAGTTGTCCACTGTTCCTGCTCTGACCATGTCCTGAGGTAGAATATTCCACAGATTCACAGTTCTTATGGTAAAGAAGCCTTGACGCCTCTGGAGACTGAACTTTTTCTTCTCCCTTGTCTTTTGAGGGGATTTTACATGGAAAAGATTTTAACCATATTTTTCTTATGGCTATTTATATATTTGTATAGGTTAATCGTGTCCCTCCTTAGACGTCTCTTCTCAAGACTAAATAAATGTACCTCTTTTAATATTTCCTCATAAATAAGACCCTCCATGCCCCTTATCAGTTTAGTCACTCTCCTCTGTACTCTTTCCAGTTCTAGAGCATCCTTTCTATGGACTGGTGCCCAGAACTGAACTGCATATTCCAGATGAGGCCGCACTAACGCTTTGTAAAGTGGTAATATTACATCCCTGCCCCGCGAGTCCATGCCTCATTTAATACATGACCGTATCCTAGTGGCCTTAGAAGCAGATTGACATTGTATGCACTTGTATTAATGTTCTCATGGTAGTGCGTGTGATTTCATGCGGCCATGAGAGTGTGAAGCAGCCTTCGGATGTACCAGCATGGTTATATCTAAATCCCATGGGCTCTGGTAACAAAGATTACTAATATAATAAAAAAATAATAACTAAAGACTCATACACATGATCATATCTGTCTTGTGGTCTGCAAACATACTGATCTGCAAAATATGGATACCGGCCCCATGTATTCTGCATTTTTTTACTAGAACTGCCTATTCTTATCCGGACAAGAATAGGATTTCGTGGAACGGCCACATGGATGCTGACAGAACATCTGACAGATGAATGTCTGCAATTTTTGCAGACCTGTAGAAATGAATGGGTCTGCATACAATCTGCAAAAGATGTGATCGAACGCAGACTCAAACTACAGTCATGAGGCCTAACCCTAATGATGGTGTTAACACTTGCATGGTCACTTTGGAATTGCATAGTTGCCAACTGTCCCGAATTCGCAGGAACTGTCCCTGTTTTCAGAGACAGTCTTGGATAATTCAGGCTGTCCTGGGTTGAAAATGGGCTGGGCTAACCCATAAATGGGTGTTGCCAGGGCAGGGTTTTCAATGTCCTGATTTTCACAACCTAAACGTTGGTAAGTATGGAATTGAGACTTTCAATGTCACATGACCCTTTGAGACGTCACAAGGTCCTTATGGCACATAGGATTTAGACATTACCATATTCTCAGGTATGACCCTCTAATAGAAACTCAAGGACCTGCTAGGGATCAGCCAATCCAGACCTAACTTTAGCACAGGACCTTATAAGAATTAGGTCAGATAGATAGATATTGCATCATCCCTTTTATTATAAAACTGTCATACTACAATTGCTCAATAGATGGCAGCAAACCTCTGCTATTCTGCACACACATGCTCTCAGTACTTCCTTTCCCATTATACATTTTGTAACTTCTATGCAATACATATACAGCTATACGGTGCCCTTATTGTCTTCAGTGTGAATTCTGCAATGTCCATTACATACTATCAATGGTTTAAGACTTCCCCAGTATATATGAATTCTGCCACAGTCTGCCCATGACACCATAACTATACTTTCCTGCCATGGTCTCAGTACTTACAGAGCATTTCACCCACAGTAATATACATTTATCATTTCCTCGCTGACATCAAACAGTGGCCAAAAGGCACAGTATATGGTAAATCAAACAACTTGGCACTTGGCAGGTGCTTGGAGATACGCTATACAGCATGCATGAACTTAACATGTTGGCAGTAGTGGCATGTTCCAGTCACTTTACAGTTCAATAGTTCAAGCACACCTAGCAACTTTTTGGATGGTCAAAGAGGGGCGCTTATGGTTCATTGTGTGAAAAATCCATTTGTCCTGCACATTGATACACTTTAATCATTTTCTTAGTGCACAATTGCACTAAAATTATCTGAATATACAAATTTCTAAAAATCCAGATTGCATCAAATAATGAAATAATATACAAGGTGGGGTCTAATACATAGATAGGAACCAAGCAAACACTTTCTGGATGAATATTGTAAATGTAACAGTACAAATCTATACCTCAGATCGAAAAGAGGGACAAAGGGACTTGGTTCAAAAATAGGGACTGTTCCTCCAAAAGAGGGACACTTGGGGGGTCTGGGTCAAGTAAGTGGTATTGTCACCACAACAGGGTTAAACAGTAACACATAGCAACAATTACTGTAAAGGATATAGACTTCTTTGCAAGAGGCACAATGCCGATTTCCAACCCGCTTAAATACTTATCTTCATAAAGTGGTGGTGTTGTCCTGGCATGCAGGGCCGGACTGGGACTGAAATTCAGCCCTGGCATTTTGAAATCAAAATGAAATCAAAATCAAGTCACAGCCAACCCTTTTAGAGGCCCTAAAAATTATTAAAATATAATAATTTAATAAACGTAAACCACACCAAACAAGGTAAATAAACCGCCCCCTGCAGAGAGAGATGGAAAAGCTATATCTCCTGATAGGGTACGGGTCTAGAACTCAGACCCGGACTGATCAAAACTTTTGATATGTCTCTGTGACATGTCAAACGTCTTTCAGTTCATCAGTGGCCCTATTACACAGATTGATGTGTAAAGGTCCTTTTACACGGGCCGATTATTGGCCGAAAGCCGATAATCGGCCCGTGTAAAAGTGGCCCTAATCAGCCGACGAACGAGTAAAACGCTCGTTCATCGGCTGATTGGATCTTTTGGTTTGTACAAAAGATCCAATCTGTCGGGCGCACATCACCCTGTGTAAACTAACCTTTTCCCTCCTAACATTACGTGTATCACTACAGAACATATGGGGTAAGGCTACATTCACACGACCCATTCACTTAAATGAACACTGTGTGCTGTCCGCATCTGTATGTCCATTCCTATTTTTGTCCATTTGCGGACAAGGATAGGCATTGTTACAGTGGATCTGCAAAAAAAACGGATGCCATAAGGAACATCATCCTTTTTTTGCGGATCCGCAATTTGCAGACTGCAAAACACAATGTTCGTGTGAATGTAGCCTAATACAGCGCCCCATACCTCTTACATCCAGTATAATACAGCGCCCCATACCTCTTACATCCAGTATAATACAGCGCCCCATACCTCTTACATCCAGTATAATACAGCGCCCCATACCTCTTACATCCAGTATAATACAGCGCCCCATACCTCTTACATCCAGTATAATACAGCGCCCCATACCTCTTACATCCAGTATAATACAGCGCCCCATACCTCTTACATCCAGTATAATACAGCGCCCCATACCTCTTACATCCAGTGACGTCTCCTCTGATTTAGATCTTTTCTTTACTCATCTTCTCCTTTCAGACCAGACGCCATTTTTCAGCCATTTCTCATCTCTGCAGTTTGACAGAAAAAAATCTTAGTTTACTACTTTTCCATCATCCTCCCATCTTCTGGACAAGTCATCCTACCACCCCCAGTACTGTGCCACTAGTACCACACAGATAGTGCTCTTCAATAATTATTGGCAAACAGTGTCCTAAAATAACTGCGCCCAGCAAATAGTGTCCCTGACAGTAATAGTGTAAACATAATGTCCCCCCAGAAATAACTGTGCTGTGCTGATACTGTGCCAGGGTGCCCCCACAGTAATAGTGCTACCAAAGTCCCAACTAATAATTCTCTGCCAGAGTGCACTTGTTAGTAATAGTGCTCCCAACAGTACTAATGTCCCCACTGTGCCCCAGAAGTAATAATGCTTCCAATGTGCCAGTAAGAAGTGCCCCCACAATTTAACCCCAATAATGTGCCAGTAAGAAGTGCTCCCACCTATAGATGCCCCCCCAAATGATGTACCAGTAAGAAATGCCCCCAGTGCCCCCATGCCATAAATAAATGCCCCTAGTGCCCCATGAGCCAGTAAAAATGGCCCCAGTGCCTGTAATAATGCCCCGTGCCAGTAAAAAATGCCCCCAGTGCCCCATGTGCCAGTAAAAATGCCCCCAGTGCCAGTAAAAATGCCCCCAGTGTCCCATGTGCCAGTAAAATGCCCCCCATTGCCAGTAAAAATGCCCCCATGTGCCAGTAAAAATGCCCCCAGTGCCCCATGTGCCAGTAAAAATGCTACCAGTGCCCCATAAAAATGCCCCCATTGTGCCAGTAAAAATGCCCCAGTGCCAGTAAAATGCCCCCATGTGCCAGTAAAAATGCCCCCAGTGCCCCCAATAGAGCTCCGGTTGGTGCTACAATAAAAAAAAAAATTAACACTTATACTTACCTCCATGGTGCTGGCAGCGATGCGATGCAGGCCTCTTCCGGCCTGTGTCCCACGCTGTACGGGCTCAGGCGGCGCGATGACGTCATTGCGCCGCCTGAGCCTGCCTCTGATAGGCTGCAGGCCTAGTGCCTGCAGCCTATCAGAGGAACGGGCAGGGAGGTGCCTCTCCCTCCCCTGCCGCAGTACAATACAGGCATCTGTATCGCCGTCCTGAGGACGGCGATACAGATGACTATGGAGATGAGCGCTTCCACAATGGAAGCGCTCATCTCCCTCTGCCCCGCCGCGCCCGCAATTATGCGCAGGGCCGCGCCGCACCTGCCTAATTGGCGGTGCAGCCCTGCAAGGGGGGACTGGACCGGCCCACGGAGGGCAGCGGCCCTTCTGGCATTTGCCAGAAGTGCCAGACGTCCAGTCCGACCCTGCCAGTGACTGCTCCTGCCAAGCACTGCCACAGGCTGCTACAGGCCCCACATGCCATAGACACTAAGATGATAGCTGTGACCAGTGGTACATTATGGCATGTTATCAATTCACCCATATAAACAGCTACAGGTGGAGTACTCCTGGAGTATTGACGGTTTAATTGTGGGGGAGGTATTTTGCTATAGTTCAACAAGGTGAAAGTAATTGGTATAAAAAATGCACCAATTCTGGAAATGGAATGGCAGCTGAAAGGGGTTCAAAGAGGCCAGATTTTTTTTTTTTAAACAAAATATGTATGGTTTGAAGGCATAACTACATGTTGTTAAATTCATTTTCTCAGCATAATGGTGCAGAATATTTAAACATTTGTTGCATGTTGAGATTGAACAAATCACGGAAAAAGGTGCACTACAACGGTAAATGTAATAATATATGGCTAAACCCTTACACTGATGTTAAAATGAAGAACATACCGGAGCCCGAGGACTGCGTCAAGGTATCTCAGAGTGGCACGGCACCTAAAGCTAACCTACCTATGCCGTATGGGCAATTACGGAAGGAGCATACAGGCCAACACACAGCGATCAGCTCTCAGTTACCTCCAGCGTGAGATCACACATACAATGGGAGGGGAGGGGCGGAGGCTGTGAGTCCCGCCTACCAATGACTCATGTGACTCAGGCTGCATAGGTGCACCAGAATGTTACTATAAAATATAAGTCTAGGCACATTCAAACCTGGAGTTGTAAATGTACAAACACAATCACAGAAAAACAGTGGTCTAAAATGGCAGAGAAGTGCTCAAAACCCCATATGCTGTTGCGCATATCAAACCGGGGTATCAAATCCTGCACATGTGATCCGTTGCTAACAGCAATCCCCAGCACAAATGCATACAATGGAGGATGCCTGCAGCGGACCACATGTACCACAAAAACATCCTACACAAGATAACCAATTGTGCGGATGTGACAAACTATATAATCAAACAAATCATGGAAAAAGGTGCACTACAACGGTAAATGTAATTGATAATATATGGCTAAACCCTCACACTGATGTTAAAATGAGACTTTCGCCAATATATTCTTATATCAAGAACATACCGGAGCCTGAGCACCGTGCATGTTGAGATTGCAAATATATTCCACTTTGTAACAGTGCTGTACCCTGAATTTTTGCTAGCACTGTGGGCAAGAGAAGGTTATTTCTTGAAGGTTAAAGAGGTAAGGCTCACACAGTAGTAGGCAACAGCAACATGCTCAAGATGATTGATTACAGGGTCCCTGGAATCACTTCAAGAAGGCAGGTTCGAGAAGGATACTGGCTGGCCTGCCTCTGTGTCTAGAAGTTTTCTATGCCACCCAATGCATCTACTGTATTATAAACTTTGTAGACTATTAAACAATCTTATCAGGTTTATATATGGACGCATAGCCTGGTCAAAATTCTGCAAGCTGCATATTTTTATGTAGGGTAGTCAATCTTCTGTGCCATGTGGCACTTGTGCAAGGGGCGGAGGACTGGGAGTCCACCAGGGGATTCACCTGCTCCCAGACCCTGAAGTGACACATTAAAGTGACACCTCTAGCATGCCAGATTGTTGGAATATCTTGACCAACAAGTCTAAGTGACCCCTTTTTCTTCACAGTACTCCTGGTGGTGGGGATAGACTTTCCCAGGGGAACACCAGGTCGCTACCTCTTGAGGAGGATTGGCAAACAAGGCTGCTGGTACAGGCAGACCGGGAGGTACCTGAGCAAGGTACCAAAGGTACAGACATAATCAGCAGGCCAGCCAAGTCATAACCAGGAGCAAGAGTGTAGGACTGAAGGATGAGGCAGAGACGAAGTCAAACAAGCAATAGGTCAGGGCCGGCGGCACAGGTACAGGTCAGGCAATCCGAGTCGGCAACAGCAGAGTCAAGGCAAGCAGGCAGGGATCAAAAAGGTAGCAGAATCCACGAACACAAGCGGAGATATCAGCAACCTTTGCAGGACACGACGACCTTGACACTCAGGCATCTGGGAAGGGGGCTGAGTCACTTATATACATGCAGGAGGGCTAGGATTGGCCAGTGAGGTCACATGATCTAACCCAAAAAGCACTGTAAGTGACGTGCACCGGCTCTTAAGGAAGTGCTGCAGGGAACAAACAGCAAGCATGCTGTGGCCAGGGCTGAAAGGAAACTGTGAAGCGGATCCCAGAACAAACAGTACCTATAAGGACAGTGCCAAGGACTGCAGCGGTGAATGGGGAAGCACTGGCAGCAGAACACCGCTGAACACGGCGTCCGGGACCACGCCAGTAAGCAGGGGGAAAAGCGGCACACAGCAGCCGCTGTTACACCTGGCCTAAAGAATTTTGGAAATAAATCATAAAAACAAAACCAGTCAACAAAACAATATTACACAACCTAATAATAATAATGCATAATAACCATTCAGTAATTCAGAATGATTGATTAGAGCTACCAGAATCAGGTTCCTTTTGGAAACACTGCTCACAGGTCACCTCTTTCCCAGGAAGACTCCCAGGACCTGACCCCTTGTGCCAAATTCTGCCTATGTTTTATACCAATTTTTGGATCTTGGAATTCACTCTCCCCTCCTATCAGCAAATATTGGTTGCTTCAAAGGCTAGTTTTGATCTCTGTGTGCGTTCCCTCCCAACATGCTCTAGGAGTATAAAGGTTTTGCATTTTCCCACAACTTGCATGTTATGTCATTTGCACATTGTGAGGAGATCATACGGACTTGAGACATCCCGACCAATTGTTATCCAATATAGTATTCATATTTGAATGGGAGAGTCCTTCTGCTCACTGGATGCCTTTGAAATGTAAGTTTTAAACACTTCTCTAGACATCCTGATTAGCAAAACTGAAGGCTTTTCCACAACAATTGACCCCAAGAATGTTAATTTGGCTGAGTACCTGGAGGAAACCCACACAAACACAGGGAGAAAATACATAGAAGATTGACGGCAGAAAAAGACCACCTGGTCCATCTAGTCTGCCCTTTTATTATCCTTTTATTGTTATCTTAGGATAGATACATGTTTATCCCAGGCATGTTTAAATTCAGTTACTGTGGATTTATCAACCACCTCTGCTGGAAGTTTGTTCCAAGTTTCTACTACTCTTTCAGTGAAGTAATATTTTCTAATGTTGTTCTTGATTTTTCCCCCAACTAACCTCAGATTGTGCCCCCTTGTTCTTGTGTTCTGTTTCTTATTAATAACATATCACAACTCTGGTATAAAAAATAAAAAACTCTTTATTTGTAACCAATCATAATTAAATAACATACATGGAGATATGGTCCAATAAACCAAAGGAAGACATGAGAAAAATGCCGGGAGGGTCTATAAATTCATAGTGTGATCATGGACATCCACACAATAAATAGCAAGTTAGTACACTAGTGTGTAAAATACACACAGGTAAGATTGTAAATCACTAATCAGTGGCTATGTCCATGTCACATCTCAATACATAATATACAAACTCTTGTAATCAAGATAATTCCTATGCCAGGGATACATGGCATTCTCCTATCAAATAGAGTCCCACATTTTGGGACTCTAAAAAAGCGAGAGAATACAAGATTGTACATAATATCACATGTAATACTGAGGCTGTAATATACCTCTTGCCATGCCCATGCGAATTAATGTATGTTGGCATGACAACAAGAACCTTAAAAGTGAGGATCTTAGAACACGCGAGTAAAATTCGTGCAGCAAAAGAAGTCCAAGAGAAGGACTTAGAGGAACTACAATCTGTTCCAAGACATTTCCGACTATTCCATGCGTGTGATCCCAGTTTCCTCAGAGCGAAAGGTATTGATCGAATTCATTTAGGTTCTAGAGGGGGGGACATTAAGAAGGCACTCTTGCGTAAGGAAACTAAATGGATAGTAATGTTGGACACCATGAGTCCTCAAGGACTCAATGAAATAAATAGCTTCAAGCCTTTTTTGTAAAATCTGCGCGATTTTAATGCAGGATATAATTATATGTTTTTATTACTTAGTAGTTTTGTGGTGTTATAATATTTTTATTTTTTATTTATTTATTTATTTTTTCTTTCTTTGAGGTTGTGATTGTGTTTATGGGCGAGTTGCTGAAATTGGCGATTTTGTATACCTAGAAGAATCTGACGCAAGAGAAGATCGCAAAGGGGAAACAATATGGGAAGAATGGTGGATGAGGATGACATTTTGCAATACAATTAATTTTTTTTACATATGATTGTATGAATAGTAATTTTTATTATAATTATATATTTCTATTATGCACTTTTTCACATTATTTTGCACTTATATGAAATATTAATTGTATATGATCATGATTGGAAATTGTATTTTTGTGGTATTTTTGTATTTTTTTGTATATTTATATTGTTTTACATTTTTAACTTTTTTATGATTCACTTTAATACTGTTATGATTGGCACTTGGCACTGTGTATACATGGGATAAGTATGTACGTGTTGTATATGTCATCTTCCCCTGTATAGAACCACATAAGTAGGGATATACATAAGAGGCTCTTGTTTCCCCTGTTCCATAAAGAGACGCTGCGGTATACCTTTAAATTATCACAATATTGTGTTTCCCTGATATGCCTGCCGAGACGCGGTCCGCGCATGCGCTGACCTCCGTGCTCCGGACGCGCTCCAAATATCGCGAGACCTACTGCGGATACGCGCAGTAGCCTCGGGTGGACGCGCAGATGGATCCCGGCGGCCATCATGGCGGTGCCACGCTCGTGTGTGCAGGTAATCAGGTGATAAACATTATTGATGCACGCCCTTCCACTATATATATCCTGCTTTTTAACAGTATACTTACCTCCTGACGAAGCCTGGTGGTAAAACGCGCGTCGAGGTATCTTTTGCTGGGTTGTGAGTCTCTACTACTTGTACTTATGTCTCAGGGTAAGCTATGGCTTTGATAGTTATTATTGAGTGTGACATCTATTCCTATATTTGATAGGTGAATGCCATGTATCCCTGGCATAGGAATTATCTTGATTACAAGAGTTTGTATATTATGTATTGAGATGTGACATGGACATAGCCACTGATTAGTGATTTACAATCTTACCTGTGTGTATTTTACACACTAGTGTACTAACTTGCTATTTATTGTGTGGATGTCCATGATCACACTATGAATTTATAGACCCTCCCGGCAGTTTTCTCATGTCTTCCTTTGGTTTATTGGACCATATCTCCATGTATGTTATTTAATTATGATTGGTTACAAATAAGGAGTTTTTTATTTTTTATACCAGAGTTGTGATATATTTTTCCATAGTAAATTGTGGTGTAGTTGCTAGTGTTAATACTCTATGGATTTTTCCCTGGTAATTTCTCAGGTGATGAGGTACTAATAGGTTTCTCTTATTAATAACACTTCCCTCCTGAACTTTATTCGGTCCTTTAACATATTTAAAGGTTTCAATCATGTCCCACCTTTCTCTTCTTTCCTCCAGACTATACATATTAAGAACTCTGTTGAAGTACTGCCAGACATAAGTGCAACAGACAGAAGTGTGTAGTTTTAAAAACTGCAGTAGTTAAGTCAAGCCTAAGGTAAGATCAGATTATTACTTGATATTACTTGATTCATATTTGTTATTGTAGAAAAAAAAAACCAAAAAGACAAAAAAAACTAAAAAATCTTAATATCATTTTTATATTGCTGTTTATGTTGTAGTTACTCTGAACTGTCTTGTATTTAGTATTTATCTTAAATTGTGTAGTTTTTTTTTACTTTGGTTAATTTGGTCATTACTGCTGAGGTTGTATTTGGTTTTGGTTTCTGCATAGTCTGTATAGGTGTCTATTTGGGTGTAGCTGGTAACTGGTTTAATTAGATTAGCATAAGAAAAGACCTAGCTCACCTCGTTAGCATAACAACAGCTGTACCTGTATTTAAAGAAGGTTACAGCTCTGTAGAGTTTACTCTGTTGAAGTACTGCCAGACAAACTCCATGCAGATGTTGTCTTTGGTTGGATTTGAACCTAGGACTCCTCTGCAAGGTACCAGTGCTAGCCACGAGCCACCATCAGTTAAGTTGTTCTTTGGCAGCTGTTCAGTCTCAGGAATAATGTTTCCTGAATGAGGTTTCTCTTTGGGCCTACTTGGCTGGAATTCACATATGTAGGTCTTATCTGTAGTTCTGCTCAACTAAAACTGTCTAACTAACCAGAGGAGGCTGGTGGTAGCTTCCAACTGTTCAATCATTGCTTTTCATAAAGGACCTTATGGTTTCTGGGAAAGATATTCAAATTCACTTTTCCTTCAAAAAGAAAGGAAGACTAAGCTATCTGATGCCAATAGTTAGAAGTAAGTTATGCTAATTTTCATACAGATCTAGTAGAGTTAACACACATGATTTATGAGATGTGTTATATAAACTAAATGTGTTAAGCAAACACCTTCAATTGCTTTCCAATGGCTTTTGTTTCAAGATAAAGTGATGAGTTAAGAAATTTGAGTTAAGGGTTTGTGTGTTAACTAGACATGAGCAAGCATGCTCGGCCGAGCATGCTCAAGTGCCATTTTCGAATATTTGCGTACGCATTTTAAAATTGGTACGCTAATACAAACTCTACATACGCATATTTTAATCTATACACTAATGCGTACGAATTTTAACAATTTGTACATTATGCGTACGCATTTGTGTACAGATTAAAATATGGGTATGTATTAGCATACCAATTTTAAAATGCGTACGCAAATACGCGAAAATGGCACTCGAGCATGCTCGGCTGAGCATGCTCGCTCATCTCTAGTGTTAACCCATTTGTATATTATTCCTAGAAATGCAAAGCAGTGTTGGTTGGACTACAATACTCATGCATACTAGGTGGTCTCCCTAATGAGAAAAAGCACCCCTAAGAGAGACACTCAGTTTTCTTGTTCTTTTGGAAGGAGAACTGGCTTGCACTTCTCTTTTCCAGTGGAGTATTATACGTGGGTCTCTCTCTGTGTCTCTAATTCTCCATCCCTTTAATAGTGTTTTTGATTCAGGTAGAATCCATTCGTACCTGAATTCAATTTTTTGAAAAATTTGGCAAAACGCACCAGAAAGGAATTTCAAGAAATCCACTCATCTTCAACACAGTGCATGCACAACAGAAAGACTCCGGCTTATTCGTGAAGGTCAGGTAAGTATTTATTTGAGGATATCGCGGCACATATGTAACGTTGCGGCCGTATTGGCCTTCTTCAGACTATAGCCAAGATAAGATTATACAAAACATGTTTCAGTGTCAAGAAAACAGATGACAGCAATTCACATAGTAATCAAAGTAACCTATCTGTATGGCTGTTGGGTGTATCCATTCAAAAATTACTTCATTTTAGAATGGGATCGACAGAAAGTTCATGCAGTTTTTACATAAAGTAAATGCATAAAGTGGTATCTATCTATCAATGGAGACCTAAGTGTTGTCAGGATTATAACATGAAAATAGAGGACCATAACTGCATTGAAGTCATTATTTGGTTTGCCATAGAAGGTGTCTGTCAAATGTATTCCAGGGTGCCACCCTGGTATCTATGCAGGTAAATTAAGGAATATCGTTGTGGTCCAAGGTGGGTTAGTATATTAATTACATTAAGTTAGCCCCATTATTAAGTCTTATGGTAGATAGGAATAGAAGAAAAACTACGTTGCCAAACGCCTGCTGGCGTCCTCGGACTCACTTACCTAATGCCGCAGAGGTATCGGGAGAAATGGAGAGCAGTGCTGGGTGGAGGCGCAGCGTTGCTGCCACTGAAGAATAGTGCACTTGTCTGGGTCCCAGAAAGGAGGGTTTATGAGGCGTACGTTGCCTCGTGGAGAAAAGCGGGCACGTCCCCCGGAAGTGAGCGGGCGGTGGAACGCAGGAAAACTTAGTCCTGCGTGCCAAACGCCAGAGATAGGAAGTGCGGACGTGTGGTACGCAAATGCGTTCCACAGTCTAGGAGGCAGGAAATGAAGTTTAGTGGAACGCTGATGCTTTCCACCCGTAGTGGGAAGTGTCAGAACAGAGTAGTAAGGAATATTAAGCAGAGAAATGCAAAGGGTAAAGGGTAAAGGGGGGGGGGAAATTAAAGAAGATAAAATAAAATAAGATAAAATTAAGGAGGGATGAGCACTCTCTTATCTGGCTTCCTTTATGATGTATGTTCTAGTATTGGGGATATTACTTGATAATACCAAATCAATGGAAGTCTAACTTAATCTTGAATACAAAGATATGTTTAATAGTGTGTATAAAAAAGCTGGCGCATATAAGAATACTTGATTACATATAAAAATGGGAATAATATATATAAAGAAATAAAGGATTATGAATATTAATGAAAATACAATGAATTAAAATAAAGTATAGTAAAAAGTCCAAAAGAATAAATATAAATATAAAAATAAAACGTCTTTAATTTGTCCGGGTAGTTGGTTTGCCTAAGCAGCAAAGTTCAGTTGATATAGAGTCAGTTCATAAAAGAGCGTTAAAAGTTCATGTATTTGCTCAAAATGACAAATAGTTTCTCAAATTCCTCTGAATGAAATAACCGAAATGATAGATAGATAATGAAGTGCTAGGGCGGATGGATTAATATTGATATAACCTCCTCGAGCCTCTGTGTCTGCGATGGCTGGCCTGGACAGGCTTGCCGCGCACTTCCTGAGCGGGATTAGTACGCGCGCCTACCTCCTCACTTGCAGCGTCCCACGCTGGGTACCCGCTAGCATTCGGTGAGGGGGTGTTCCAAGTGCAGCAGTGCTTGCTGTATTCAGCGCTCTGTGAGTCAGTCCTTTGTAATTCTGCTCCTAATTAGGAATGTTGTGGAGATACTTTGTTGCAGAATGTGTATCCTTTTCGTTTTGAATTCCTCAGGGACGTCCCTTGTGTGCCAAAGAGAGCAAGGTCTAGTACTCTGACCAGAGGCGTTTCGGGGTCTATTAGCTGCCCCTTCCTCAGTGGTAACTAGGCCTTCTCTCTTCCCAGGATTTTATACTGTTTTTGACAATTCAAATAAGAGGAGTTATCTTTACTTTATTCCCTGGAAAGTCTGGTATGGAATATATGGCTGGTTTTGCCCATAGTCTCTTCTAAAAAAACAAATCCACACACGTGTTTCCAAAAGGGAACTTCAGTTTTCTATTCATTATAGTCCATATATTGCGTGGACCTCTGTTGAATATTACATATTAAATACATGTGTTTTTCCTTATACTTTCAATTAAAAAATGAAGATATATAAAAATAGGAATAATAAGAATTAATCGAGAAAATGGGGACTGAGAAAAAAACCTTATACTTCTAAATCATTCAAGATGTGAAGGATTTCTTCACATAAAAAGTCCTCCATATAAAAGACCCTTTACATAAAGACTTTTACATAAGAAGCCCTTTCTGTTCGACACCTACCCTTTGTTTCCAATGTTCCTTCCATAAATATCTTTGGCCTCAAATATATATGTTTACTATTTCTACCCATCTATGGGTTATTATTACTGAGGATGTATATCTACTCTTTGTGGGTATTAGACACTGTATATATGTCTATCTAAATTTTAATTCCTCTTATTTTCTATTTGTACTTATAGGTATACTGCGAAGAACTATAGATAGCCATGGTGAGTATAGATTCCTCTTGTTTTCTATTTGTATTTGTAAATGTTAATACACGGATATAAGGAGGACTGTAGGGGAAAATGGTAGGTGTAGGTCTCTGTGTATTAATTTCTATATAGGCATTTTCTGTTTTTCTCATTCTTTTTTCTTTTCTTTCTGCAGGTGATATAGTGATGGATAGGGACAGGGGCCCAGGTGGGAGGGGGGATCGAGGTGCTGGGAAGACAGCCTGACCTCGATGCCCCGTCCCTGCAAGGCACCTGCCCCAGTCGACAGGTTCACAGAAAACCGAAGATCTCCATTTCGCCATTCAGACCTTTCGGGATCATGGTATTAAATTCAAAGATTCTTCTCGACTCTAGGCGTGACATATTATTGATATGTTGTCCCCCTCTCCAATTCTTCTGTACCCTTTCTAAAGCAGCATAGACCAGGGAGGTGGGATCCTTATTGTGATGTTCTTTATAATGCTTGGATACTGAATGTAGTTCATAGCCTTTTTTTATGTTATTTATATGTTCATAGATCCTCTTTTTAGTGGTCTTTTTGTTCTCCCAATATATTGTTTGTCACACGGACATTGTAGTAAGTATATCACGTCAGTGGAGTCGCATGTTAAACATTCTTCTATATTATGTATATAGGTATTGGTAGTCGATTTAATTTCTACCGTTTTTTAGGGAATCTCGTGATCTGGCAATTTGAGCATCTCCCGCACCTGAAGAAGCCTTTTGTTTGTAACCAATTTTTTGTTTTATTCTTTCGTATGTTCTTAATAGATGGGGCCACTTTTAAACCCAAGTTAGGTGCTTTGGTGTACATGATTTGGGGTTCAGAGACACAACGGATATAATTGCAACATTAGAGAGAATACAATACCAACCGAACTGGCTCATGGGTACAATAGATGTCAATTCTTTATACACAACCATTCAACATGAGAAGGGAATTGAAGCGATAACAAATCATTTAACAACTTATAGTACATTCCCAGAAGAGCAAATTCAGTTTATCAGAGAGGGCATTCAGTATATCTTATCACATAATTATATTTGGTTTAATTCTAACTTCTACATACAAGAACAAGGGACCGCCATGGGTACCAGATTCGCCCCCAGTTATGCTAACATCTTTATGGCACAGTGGGAACAGGAAACCATTGCGCCTATACTGGGGGAGAGTCTGGTCCTATGGCGGCGATATATAGATGACATCATTTTCATATGGTGTGACACCAAGGAAAGACTATCGAACTTCCTAGAAAATATAAACACAAATAATTGCAACCTAACATTTACAACTAACATGGATGAAAGTAAAGTAGAATTTTTGGACATATGCATAACTAAACAGGATTATAAATTAATCTGCGATACATTTCAAAAGAAGGTTATGAAAAACAGTTACATCCGTTACTCAAGTTGCCATTTACCCAGATGGCTTTTAAATATGCCCATGAGCCAGTTTAGGAGACTGAAGAGAAATTGCTCCAAGATAAATCAATTTGAAGAGGAAGCTTCCACCCTAACTAATCAATTTCTTCAAAAACAATACCCGAAAAGGAATATTTAAGGAATCCGTAAATAAAGAAAGGCAAATATATAGGGAAGACTTTTTTGAACCCAAGGATACCACTCAAAGAGAGGAGGAAACAATCAGATTAATTTTGCCATTTAGCGCCCAATTTAGAACTATAGAACGCATCATAAAGACACATTGGCACTTATTGATGGATGATAAAATTATAGGCCCCATTATTCCAAAAAAAACCAAAATCACGTACACAAAAGCACCTAACTTGGGTTTAAAAGTGGCCCCATCTATTAAGAACATACGAAAGAATAAAACAAAAAATTGGTTACAAACAAAAGGCTTCTTCAAGTGCGGGAGATGCTCAAATTGCCAGATCACGAGATTCCCTAAAAAACGGTAGAAATTAAATCGACTACTAATACCTATATACATAATATAGAAGAATGTTTAACATGCGACTCCACTGACGTGATATACTTACTACAATGTCCATGTGACAAACAATATACAAAAAGACCACAAAAAAGAGGATCTATGAACATATAAATAACATAAAAAAAGGCTATGAACTACATTCAGTATCCAAGCATTATAAAGAACATCACAATCAGGATCCCACCTCCCTGGTCTATGCTGCTCTAGAAAGGGTACAGAAGAATTGGAGAAGGGGACAGAATATCAATAATATGTCACGCCTAGAGTCGTGAAGAATCTTTGAATTTAATACTATGATCCCGAAAGGTCTGAATGCCGAAATGGAGATCTTCGGTTTTCTGTGAACCTCTCGACTGGGGCAGGTGCCTTGCAGGGACGGGGCATCGAGGTCAGGCTGTCTTCCCAGCACGTCAATCCCCCCTTCCACCTGGGCCCCTGTCCCTATCCATCACTATATCACCTGCAGAAAGAAAAGAACAGAACAGAAAAGGCCTATATAGACAAAAAAGAAATTAATACACAGAGACCTACACCTACCATTTTCCCCTACAGTCCTCCTTATATCCGTGTATTAACATTTACAAATACAAATAGAAAACAAGAGGAATCTATACTCACCATGGCTATCTATAGTTCTTCGCAGCATACCTATAAGTACAAATAGAAAATAAGAGGAATTAAAATTTAGATAGACATATATACAGTGTCTAATACCCACAAAGAGTAGATATACATCCCCAGTAATAATAACCCATAGATGGGTAGAAATAGTGAAACATATATATTTGAGGCCAAAGATATTTATGGAAGGAACATTGGAAACAAAGGGTAGGTGTCGAACAGAAAGGGCTTCTTATGTAAAAGTCTTTATCTAAAGGTCTTTTATATGGAGGACTTTTTATGTGAAGAAATCCTTCACATCTTGAATCTTACCCAGTTATAGAAGTATAAGGTTTTTTCTCAGTCCCCATTTTCTTGATTAATTCTTATTATTCCTATTTTTATATATCTTCATTTTTTTAATTGAAAGTATAAGGAAAAACACATGTATTTAATATGTAATATTCAACAGAGGTCCACGCAATATATGGACTATAATGAATAGAAAACTGAAGTTCCCTTTTGGAAACACATGTGTATGGATTTGTTTTTTTAGAAGAGACTATGAGCAAAACCAGCCATATATTCCATACCAGACTTTCCAGGGAATAAAGTAAAGATAACTCCTCCTATTTGAATTGCCAAAAAGAGTATAAAATCCTGGGAAGAGAGAAGGCCTAGTTACCACTGAGGAAGGGGCAGCTAATAGACCCCGAAACGCCTCTGGTCAGAGTACTAGACCTTGCTCTCTTTGGCACACAAGGGACGTCCCTGAGGAATTCAATACGAAAAGGATACACATTCTGCAACAAAGTATCTCCACAACATTCCTAATTAGGAGCAGAATTACAAAGGACTGACTCACAGAGCGCTGAATACAGCAAGCACTGCTGCACTTGGAACACCCCCTCACCGAACGCTAGCAGGTACCCAGCGGGACGCCACGTGGGACGCTGCAAGTGAGGAGGTAGGCGCGCGTACTAATCCCGCTCAGGAAGTGCGCGGCAAGCCTGTCCAGGCCAGCCATCCAAACACAGACGCTGAGGACAGGAGTCAAACGCCCGCAGCACATCGATCCAAGGAGCGGTAATGTACTGAGATACATATGAATTATAACCATCATTATTAACCGCTTACTTGTGCCATCACTATTTGACACAAAGTGCAAACCAACCACTTTATGTATGGTGATACTATATTTATCTAGCACTTCATTATCTATCATTCGGTTATTTCATTCAGAGGAATTGGGAACTATTTGTCATTTTGAGCAAATACATGAACTTTTAACGCTCTTTTATGATCTGCCTCTATATCAACTGAACTTTGCTGCTTAGGCAAACCAACTACCCGGACAAATTAAAGACGTTTTATTTTTATATTTATATTTATTCTTTTGGACTTTTTACTATACTTTATTTTAATTCATTGTATTTTCATTACTATTCATAATCCTTTATTTCTTTATATATATTATTCCCATTTTTATATGTAATCAAGTATTCTTATATGCGCCAGCTTTTTTATGCACACTATTAAACATATCTTTGTATTCAAGATTAAGTTAGACTTCCAGTGATTTGGTATTATCAAGTAGTATCCCCAATACTAGAACATACATCATAAAGGAATCCAGATAAGAGAGTGCTCATCCCTCCATTATCTCTTGTATATTATATTATTTCTGTTAACGGTTTTGGGGTAAAAACCGCTGGGATTTGAGCACCTCGAATCCACCTACCCTAGAGCGGTCGAGCCACTATAACACAACTGTTTCTTTATAATTAAGATAAAATTAAGATGAAATAATATGAGGAGGAAAAGAAAAGAAAAAATCAGATGTGAAGTAGTTGTGACCAAAAAGATACAAAGCGGCATTAGTGGGGTCCCGGTCCGTCAGTAAGCCTGTAAAAAAAAATGGAGAAAATGATTAGATATCATGACAAAAAGGGGGTCATAACACTTAAATAGAAGTGTATTATGTCAAATACTGGACCTCGTAATCCCTGTTCAGCCCCCTTGGTTCAAGGCTTTGAAGCCTATGTGTCGCGTAATTTAAGTTGCTTGATCCTGTTTCCACCCCGTCGTGCTACTGGGACATGTTCAATCACCTGAAATTTCAGTTGTGAGATATTATGTGATGCTTAGTGAAAATGTGCCGGGACTGGAAGAAGAAGACTTTGTCTTTTAATGTTGGATTTGTGTTGGCAAACTTTATTTCGGATCCTTTGAGTGGTTTCGCCAACGTAAATGAGGCCACAAGGACACTTCAGGATGTAAACAACAAAATCTGACTCACAACTGAAATATTTAGTATTAAATCTCAATATTTAACTTTTTGCTGTGATCCACTGGGTCATTGCACCTACTGTATATATTAATTTCTTAGTCTTAGAGATCAGATTAAAAAAATGTTGTGAATGACCTTGGCTCACTTACAGCCACCAAGGTCTGGACAGCTCCCAGTTCTTAAGGTCAGCAGACATTGTTTGCAGTATATACCTTGTGATGAAAATAATTTCCACTGGCAATATTCAGCAGAAGGTCAAGCTAAAAAAACAGCAGCAGTTATGGATTTAAATGGAAGTGCATTGTGAAATGAAGGGAACGTATACATATAACCAATGTTGTCTTTGATTCTATTCTTCTTGGCATCTAGTCTAAATTGGCTTGTTGAGGCTAAGGCTTCATTCACACGACCGTATGTGTTTTGCGGCCCGCAAATTGCGGATCCGCAAAAAAAAAAACGGATGACATTCCGTATGGCATCCGTGTTTCCGTTTTTTTTGCGGATCCATTGTAACAATGCCTATCCTTGTCAGCAAAACAGACAAGAATAGGACATGTTCTATCTTTTTTGTGGAACGGAAATACGGACATACGGAAACGGAATGCACATGGAGTACCTTCCATTTTTTTGCGGACCCATTGAAATAAATGGTTCCGCATACGGTCCGCAAAAAAAACGGAACGGACATGGAAACAAAATACGGTCGTGTGAATGAGGCCTAATACTGGAAAACTAATAATTCTGCATAGTCATAGTGGGTGTCTGGATTTTAATAAATACACCACATTCGGTTTTTAATGTCATTTAATTTGTGTTTTAACTCTTTCACATCTCTCTTTGCATCACATTTACACAACTCTGATACATTTAAAGGGGTGTCTCATTTGAGACAACCCCTTTCAGAATACATTTGCAGGGGCAATCGGCTGATTACCTCCAATCCTCTTCATGGCAACTCTGGCAAACAGTTGATTTTGATGGGGGAAACCATAACTAGCCATGCATCTCCTCTGTGTGGTTGCTGCATGGAAACTGCCCTGTGCAGTGAGCCCAGGAGAGGGGAGATGAGTGGAGGACAGGAGTGGTGGTAGCAATGATGATGAAAGTAGTTACTTACAGTTGCGGTCTTCACTCTGGTGCTCCTTTTGACCTTCCAGTGATGGGAAAGGCATACCTTTTTTTCCAGAGGCGTAGCTACCGGGGGGGCGACGGCTCCGGGCCCAGTGACTCAGGGGGGCCCAGCAAGGATTCCATTATGGAAGCGCTCACTTGTATTTAGGGACCCCCATCAGACCTCAGATCAGCCCACCCAGCCACATAAGATTAAAATAAAAAACCTTTCTTACCTGTCCTGCGCCTGCCCTCCAGTCCAGTGCTCCACTGTCTTCCCTGGCCGGCGTGCACTATGACCTGACGCTGCGTGAGGTCATAGTGTGCGCCGGCCAGGGAAGACAGTGGAGTGCCGAACCAGAGGGCAGCCGCAGGACAGGTAAGAAAGGTTTTTTATTTTAATCTTATGTGGCTGGGTGGGCTGATCTGAGGTCTGATGGGGGCACATTCTGCTGATCTGAGGTCTGATGGGGGCACATTCTGCTGATCTGAGGTCTGATGGGGGCACAATACGCTGATCTGAGGTCTGATGGAGGCACAATACGCTGAGCTGAGGTCTGATGCGGGCACAATACGCTGATCTGGGGTCTGATGGAGGCACAATACGCTGATCTGAGGTCTGATGGGGGCACAGTAGGGTGATGTGAGGACTGATGGGGGCACATTCTGCTGATCTGAGGTCTGATGGGGGTACAATATGCTGATCTGAGGTCTGATGGGGGCACAGTAGGCTGATGTGAGGACTGATGGGGGCACATTCTGCTGATCTGAGGTCTGATGGGGGCTCAATACGCTGATCTGAGGTCTGATGGGGCACAATATGCTGTTCTGAGGTCTGATGGGGGCACAGTAAGCTGATGTGAGGTCTGATGGGGGCACATTCTGCTGATCTGAGGTCTGGTGGGGGTACAATACGCTATTCTGAGGTCTGATGGGGCACAATACGCTGATCTAAGGTCTGATGGGGGCACAGTAGGCTGATGTGAAGTCTGATGGGGGGACGGTGGGCTGATGTGAGGTCTGATGGGGCACATTCTGCTGATCTGAGGTCTGATGGGGCACGATACGCTGATCTGAGGTCTGATGTCTGATGGGGGGCACAATATGCTGATCTGAGGTCTGATGGAGGCACAATACGCTGATCTGAGGTCTGATGGGGGCACATTCTGCTGATGTGAAGTCTGATGGGGCACATTCTGCTGATCTGTGGTCTGATGGGGCACAATACGCTGATCTGAGGTCTGATGGGGCACAATACGCTGATCTGAGGTTTTATGGGGGTACAGTAGGCTGATCTGAGGTCTGATGGGGGCACATTCTGCTGATCTGAGGTCTGATGAGGCACAATATGCTGATCTGAGGTCTGATAGAGGCACAATACGCTGAGCTGAGGTCTGATGGGGGCACAATACGCTGATCTGAGGTCTGATGGAGGCACAATACGCTGAGCTGAGGTCTGATGGGGCACAGTAGGGTGATGTGAGGACTGATGGGGCACATTCTGCTGATCTGAGGTCTGATGGGGTACGGTAGGCTGATGTGAGGTCTGATGGGGCACATTCTGCTGATCTGAGGTCTGATGGGGGCACAATACGCTGATCTGAGGTCTGATGGGGCACAATTCGCTGATCTAAGGTCTGATGGGGCACAGTAGGCTGATGTGAGGTCTGATGGGGGCACGGTGGGCTGATGTGAGGTCTGATGGGGGCACATTCTGCTGATCTGAGGTCTGATGGGGGCACGATACGCTGATCTGAGGTCTGATGGGGCACAATACGCTGATCTGAGGTCTGATGGGGGCACAATACGCTGATCTGAGGTCTGATAGGGGCACAATACGCTGATCTGAGGTCTGATGGGGGCACATTAAGCTGATCTAAGGTCTGATGGGGGCAGGGGACTGTTAGTTTAGTGATGTAAAAACTGGGGACAGGTTTCCTTTAACATAGGAGTTCCCTTGTTTTTTACTCCTATTACTCCTATATTTTACTGCATTATGTGGTAGAGTATTTAGACTAGGGTATGTAGAAAGTCTATTGTACTGTACTTAACAGCATAGATGATCTACCAGTTTATACAGTCATATTATAACCACAACTAGTAGTATGTGCCTGTGAAGTTGGAAATGTGCATTTGGGAAGCCACTAAGTGGGGGGCCCACTTAAGTATGTTTCGCCCCCCCCTGTGCTGAACCTCTAGCTACGCCTCTGCTTTTTTCCCTTTGGGTCACTTCCTGGCTTTGGGGCTCCTGCCTGGTGTTAGGTGTGATGTCCTTGGTGTAGCTGAATTTTGAGGTGCAGGGCAATGTCCCCTGAAGAATAAAGTGGTGTTCTGACAATGCAGGTGTTGGTGCATGTATAATGAGGCCAGTTTACTGGCAAATAAAGTTCCAATACAGTACTTACAGCAGTTGTCACAGTTCAGACTTTGCATGGATCGGAAGATCTTACACGGTTTTGCAATTTTCACAGATCTTCCACTGTCACAGGCTGCAGGGGTAGTTAACAGCTCAAGCGATTGTTTAGCTGAGTTAATCTTTCCAACACTGCACTTTTCTCTCAAGCATCCAGATATAAGGCTGTATTATACTGACCAAGGATCAGCCAGATCATCTCTAACAAGAGTAGGAACGCTTGTTAGCGATGATCTGCCAGTTTAAAAGTGCCCCCGATTACCCGATGACCAAGTGAAATGCTTTTTCATTGAGTAATTGCATCTTTCATGCAGTCACAAAGATCGTTGTTTGCCGGCAGCAGATCATGCTGTCTAATCACACTCTGTTGTCTGCAAACAATGATTCTGTAGGGGGATGAGCAATGGCATTAGCAATCACCCCTTCCTATACTGTGGAGGAGAATGCTGCAAGTAAATGCACCATTTTCCTTCCTGACAATTGTTTGCTAAATCTAGCAGTGTAATACAGCCCATAGGAGTGCAATACTTCTCACAGTTGTTCTGCACTAACACTCTTTCTCTCACTTTATCTCTGTACTTGAAATATGGCGCTGCAGATTCCTACTGTAGGGTGTAGTCCTTAGCAGACCCTCTGTCTGCCTCCAAAGTATGAAAATACAGAAAAATACATTTAAACCCCATAAGCAGTGGAGGACTGCAATTGGAAATGTACTATTACATGGCAACCATCCAGACATGGGTGGACTGGCCATAGACTACTCCAGGAAATCTCCTGGTGGGCTGATGCAAAAGGGGTTCGCCCAAGCCTCCATTATGGCCACTGGCCAAGTACATAATGACCTGATCATTAATGCAGGGAATGCCAGGTGCTTATGTAACTGGCCAGCAGCCGCAGGTGACCTCCTGAGTTCAACTATAGTGCTGTCCTCTGGATGGTGATGAAGTTGAATACTGTGTCGAGGCACAGGAGCCGATGGTTCCCTGTTCTGCTATTCACCATCATAGGCCTCAGGCCTACTATGAGGCAGTAAATCGGTGCAGGCAATCACTAAAATGGTGCATAGTGCCATGTTGGTGGGAAAAAAACACTAGGGAGAAAGAAGAAGAGTTCTCACATGACCCTAAAAGGAAGTGGGGAGAGCTTGCCCTGATTCCTGATTGGCTCCCAGGTTGATAGACAACCTGCATGAGCCAATCAGTGCTGCAGCAGACAGGGAGGTGCCCTAGCAGAATGTCATTCTGTGTGGGCTGTGAATGAGGGTGGATGGGTCTTACAGTGTCTGCCAGAAAAAAACATCTTGGGGAGTCAGGGGCAGTCAGAACTCAATCAAGCTTGTATTCCATTGCCAGGGTCAGTGAACGACTAGAATTGCAAAGAAGAAGAATTGTGTGTGTAAAATAGTGACAAACAAGGAAGCTGTGAGTCAGGGAGTGAGGATCTGAGATTGTCTGAGCCTGCTAGCACAACTGCAGCTGGTGCAAACCTCAAAAGCAACTACCTGAAAGGACAACAAATTTTCTTATCAATCTAGCATAGCAAATAGAATGTTAGTAAGAACTCTGTGTCAGGTCATCTAACATATTTAATTTATTTATTTCGTTTTCTTAGTATGAAAAAACGTATAAATCAGTAATGAAATATTAGGGCTAAATCCGTTTTTTATCTCCACACACACACAGTTCTAAATTAAACCAGTATATAGGTGATTAGTATACCAATACACAAGGAAGGGCAACAATTTACCTGTGAATGTTGATGTGAAAATAAGCGTCAGGCCTCAATAGTCCTTTTCCGTTTATTGTATTTCCATAGGGTTGGAAATTCATTTTTTTGGTGGGCTCAACTTAATTAAACCAGCATATATGTGATCAATACACAAATGCACATGGTAGGGCAACAATTTACTTGTGAGTGTTAACGTGAAAATAAGTGTCAGGCTTCAATCGTCAGTTTTCGTTTATTGTATTTCCACACGGTTGGAATTTCATTTTTTTTTTGTGAATTCAATTTAATTAAACCAGCATATAGGTGATCAGTACACCAATACTCAAGGTAGGGCAACAATTTATCTGTGAGTATTAACATGAAATGGTTGAAGTTTCATTTTTTTTTTTAAAAACTTGTTCAATGTAATTAAACCAGCACATACAGTAGGTCATCACTACTCCAATACACAGGGAAGCACACAAAATTATCTGTGAATGATAAAGAATTTAGGCCTAAATACGTTTCTGTTTCCAATCAAAATTTTTTGCAGGGTTGTTGAAATTATTACGATTAACATATACGTGATTGCTACACAAATACACAGGGAAGTGCACAATATTATCAGAGGGGCCAAAAATGTCAGGGCTATGAAAAGGTCCTAAACAAAAAACCCAGAACCAGAAAGTGGGTAGTGGCAGCACCAGCTATCCAACCAGAAGTAGTAGTAGTAGGCCACAGTTGTTCCTGTTGGCTTTGGAAAGGCGAAACATTATCGCTGAGGAGAATGAGGATGAGATTGTGGATTTAATGGCTCACTTCTCCTGTCAGTCCCAGAGAAGGCTTTCAATGGAGTTGTCTCAGTCTTCACTGACTCTTCTAGTGGGCGGCCTTCCTTTTTCCTAAGAAGTGGCAAGAAAACCCCACCACGCCCTAGGGCAGAAAGTCAATAGAGTCTCCCTGTTTTCAATTTGTGTGAGAGCAGTCAGTGTTTGTCCTGCCCTTAGGAGGAGGCGGCATATTCCTACCATAGCCTTGTAGGTGGTGGTAGTACTGGCACTCATAGCTGCAGTATTGGCGTTAGGGGCTACGATACTAGCATTTGGGAAAATGCAGAGCAGTTCAGGTGGGCCAATGAAACCACCATGATATCCTACAGCAGTGGTGGCGAACCTATGGCATGGGTGCCAGAGGCGGCACTCAGAGCCCTCTCTGTGGGCACCTGCACCCTGGAAAAAGTCTGTGGTGTACCAATATGCCTTAGACTTTCCATGCCAATCATCAACGCACTATGAGCGGCACAGGCAGTGCACTGAATGTAGGCAGACTATTATAGCTAAATGATAAAGTAAATGGAGGATATACTATACTGGACTGTAGTATTCAAGTTAAATTGCCGTTTTTGCACTTTGCAATAAATTAGTGGGTTTTGGGTTGCAGTTTGGGCACTCAGTCTCTAAAATGTTCGCCATCACTGTCCTACAGTCTGATAGAAGAGCAAGGAGGTTGAGGACTCCCATGACGATTGTGTGCTGGACAGGACCTTGGAGCCAGAGTGTTGTGGAGGAGGCAGCATCAGAGGAGGAGAATGATGGTTGCAGCAATACAGAGCAGAGGTCACCTACATTACATCCCAAAGAACAGCCAGGGCCATGTCTGCTTCGGGTTCTGGTGATGCCGCTGACGTAGTGGGTGGGTTAGGCCCAAAATGTGGCCAGAGCGAAGCCGAGCTCGACTGCCTCTAGCTCTATGTGAGTATCTCCCATCTGGCATTTTTTCTCCACGCTGCTGGAAGACAAAAGCATTGCCTTGTGCAAGCTGTGCAAGAGCAAATTAAGACCCAAAATAAGATGTGGGCAGGCAAACACAAATGTAGGCACCACAGCTCTATTGAACCACATGAAGTGGCATCACCTCATTCTATGGGCAAGCAAAGGTGGCAGGAGTTCCCTCCTCCCGTTCTCCCTCCCAGCAGCCAGGCCACTTCTACGGGCAGCACCATGTCTTTCACATGGTCATCATCCCTTTCCACTTCTCCCACTCAGATTCCTTCTCCGCTCCATAGTGAGCTATCGATAATAGAATGCGTGACCATGAAACAACTCTACATGCCCAGTAATACGCTGGTGTACTAGCTTAATTCACACCTGGCCCAGTTGCTGGCGGTGCAGTTGCTGCCTTACTGTTTGGTTGACTCTGCTGCCTTTAGGGAGCTAATGGCATGCGATCAGACTTGCTGAAAGATACCTAGCTGGCATTATTTCTCCCAAAAAGCTATCCCTTATAATTAGAGGGGGGACTGCTAGGAGACATTATAATAATACAAGGAGCATTACTGGGGGCAGTACAGAGAGAGGAATTATACGTACAAGGGCACTGTTGGGGGACACAGTGGATAAAGTATTGTAAGTAGCTATAGGATAACACTGTTGGCATGCGGGTGGGACGCCATTTCAGTTTTCACCTCAGGCAGTAGAAGAGGTAGAATCGTCCCTGGCCACAGCTTTCAACTGTATTTACCTACTATGGAGAATCAAGGTTGTGGACAGACAGGGGACTGCTTCTGTGAATAGTGATTTCTGGCTGGCTGTCCAGATTAGGGCCCCCAGACACACCTTTGCTTGGGGCCCCAGAAATACCAAGCCCATCCCTGTGTACTACTACCAGCATCCTCACTGTAGTCACCAATTGCATCCTCTCCACCTCACGCTTCACCTGCAGGCTAGTACATTAAACTCTGCTTGCAGCCACCACAAGGGGGAACTGACCACACAGGAATTTATACAGTTACAACTGAAATTATTGAAAGCTGTAAAATATTCGCAATGAGCTCCCCATATTGTGGCTTTTGGAATTTGCCAATTGAAAAAGTATTCAGATTCAGTTGTTGGTTTGAAAACTGTAGAATATTTTTTGTGGGAAACCCCCTTTAATAATGGTATTGCACATATATGTTACTAACCGTTAAAATACTAATGAAATATATTTTTTAAATGTAATTCCTACAAAACCAATGTGTATACCCAGGAATCATACATAGACCAAAATCATCTTAAAATAGTATATTCTTTATTAAATCATCATATTAAAAACATATAAGGAAGAGTCCACAAAAACGTGATGAAACAAAAACGTGAGGGACCATTGGAAAGGCTAGCAGTGATTACATACCACATTAAGGAAGGCTAACATTAGACAATATTAAAATCTACCTACTCCACAGAGATAGGCCCAAGTACAAACAAGTCTGAACTATTGTCCACGCTTGGACTAAAGACAAGGACAGAATGTGAGCCAAAAAAGTATATCTACCACACCAGTGTCCCTCAATTATCCAAGGCGTTTCGCTAACAGGCTTCGTCAGGGTAATGATGGACAGTGTAATGATTGCTTATTTATACCCTGCAATATTACAGTTAAACGGTTTCACCTGCATGGGGGTATAACGTTGAGGTGGTTTCTGCTTGGCCAAAGTAGAGAGTGGCCCTATAGACAGGGGCGTACCACCAATGAGGCCAGGTGAGGAAATCGCCTCAGGCAGCACTAGGAAGAGAAGGGCAGCTGAAGAGCCATAGGCTGGAGGAAGGGGTTAGTTTAAGAAATTGGCATTGGGGAGGGAGGGTGCCATTTCAGTTTTTGCCTCAGGCAGCAGAAAGGCTAGGTGCACCCCTGCCTATAGAGATTGAGTGTCACAGGTTTAGGAGGACATGTTTGCACTATGTGGTTCTTTGTAAACTGTGTATTTAAACATCTTATCAACAGTGGCTTTGTGGTTAAACCTTTGAATTAAAGTGGCCTTAATATTACAATGCATCCTAAGACATGGTAAAGACCCCCAGCATTGTGTGTAGCTCTAGCACTTTCCAATGCTTATTAATAGCCATAGAACAGCGTACAAAGATTTGGATCTATATTATTACATACAGAATGAGAACGTTGCTTTCTTTAGTAGGTGTTAATCCTTTGTCAAAAGCTAAGGCCAACCACACCTCTTGACTTTCACAATTACCAGTGCAAATGGACTGGCATTGCTCATGCCAACAGCTGCCATACATTCCAGCATAAGCTCTATTTAAAGCCTTTAACCTGCATTGAAAGAACGACTAGAGGACACCATATCACACAGTAATACACCAGACATGGGGGAGAAAACAAATGGAACAGGTAGGGGAAATCATTTGGTAAATCTGGATTATCTATTTGAAAGTTTATGTTATATATTTTATTGTAATGGTGTTTTAAAGCAAATGCCTACTGTATATTGGACTGTGCTGCAATTCACCACAGTGGATCACAAGTGAGACTTGTGAGTTGAAAGTGTCAAAAAAGTTTTGGGGAAATGCAGCATTGTAAGAATGATTTCAAAATCACTCTCTGCCTGAGGAGGGACTCTCTGCCTGAGGAGGTGGTGATGGTAAGTTCACTAAAACAGTTTAAAAGGGGTCTGGATGTATTTCTGGAGGGTAATAATATTACAGGTTATAGTTAATAGAAATGGGTTGTTGATCCAGGGAGTTATTCTGATTGCCTGATTGGGGTCGGGAAGGAATTTTTTCCCCTAAAGTGAGGAAAATTGGCTTCTACCTCACAGGGTTTTTTTTGCCTTCCTCTGGATCAACTTGCAGGATAACAGGCCGAACTGGATGGACAGATGTCTTTTTTCGGCCTATGTTACTATGTTAAAATTAGAAGTGATACTAGTTAATTTTTTATCAATTAACAAAATGCAAAGTGAAAGAAGGAACTATGAAATGTAAATCTACTCAATATTTGGTGTGACCACCCTTTACCTTTAAAACGGCATCAGTTCTTCTAGGTGCACTTGCACACAGTTTTAGAAGGGACTTAGCAGGTCGGTTGTTCCAAAAATCTTGGAAACATAACCACAAATCTTCTCTGGTTATAGGACTGCTCAAATCCTTCTGTATCTTCATGTAATCCCAGGCAGTCTTGATGATGTTGAGATCAGGGCTCTGTGGCGGTCATATCATTACTTCCAGGAATCCTTTTTTTTCTTTACGCTGAAGATAGTTCTTAATGACATTGTATGTATCTATGTTATCATTCTCTATTGTCTGTTTTTGAAAGCATTCTTACTTTGCAGCATTTTTCCACCATCCATATAACAGCTTCTTATTTCAGCATCCGATAAAAATCACATACAGACAGGTTACCAATGCATTTCAAGCTTCTCTAAGCTCTGAAAGGGGTTGTCTCACTTCAGGGAAGGCATTTATCATTGTGATTACCAACTTATACACTGCTCATTTCCAGTGGTTTTGGAGCTTTTTCCTATAGTGTGCAAGCACGGCCACCACTTTTGGACTGCAGGGTGGTCAAAACCCCTGGATATGAGCAGTGTATAACGTGATGAAACAATGAATCAAGCCAGCCAAGGAAACAATATGGACAATCACAGTACATTAGTAAGTGGCTTGTATTAACTTTCTCTACATGATAAATGCCATTTGCAGAAATAAGACAACCAATTTAAGGTCCCTTTACACTGCCCAATATTTTGGGAGATTATCACTAACAAGCGTTCGTATGAAAGGTTGTTAGCGATAATCTGCCGGTCTACGGGTGCCGCCGATTACCCAATCAAAGAGTGTAATAGGACCATTTGTGCGGAAACCTAAATCATTTTTTGACGACAGCAGATAATGATGTCTAAACAGTATTCTCCCGCCGGCAAACAATCATCCTGTATGGGGAAAAGAAATGGCATTAGTGATTGCTCCTCCCTATACTATGGAGAAGATCGAAGCATGTAAATGCAGCTTTCCCCTCCACTGATGAGCAAGCGATTGTCAGGAAGGAACGCTTCCTTCCTGACAATCGTCTGCTCGATCAGGCCATGTAAAGGGCCCATTAGTATTAAGTTTAAAAGTCAGAAAACATACAACAGTTAAAAAGTGTATCTAATTAAACTATGACAAATGAGAGTACATCAACAATGAAGTCACCGCTTATCGGTAACATTAGACTATAGTTATTCCCATTCCTATGTACATCAGTTGATACCAATGTAAAACAAAATCCTCAGATGCCATTAATTGAGTTAGTACTGGATATATCTGGTTTCATATTAAGTCCCTGGGCTGTCTGTGCGGTAACATAAAGATCCAGTATGTCTCACTGTCTAATAGTTTTACTTTGTTATCTCTTCCATCCGCTGATTTTTAACCCTTTGTATAGCTGTGAACAATGTACCTGAAGTGACACCTCAACACAGGGAGGGAAAATTCAGAGATACAGAGGGGAGAACCAGATGAGAGTAGTAGTCCAGACTTGAGGCTTTTCTTGCTGCACATACTTTTGAGTCTGCAACCTTTGACTCGCATCTGGTGTTCCTTTTTGGCGTCCTGCGTATGTGTCATTACGCAGCTCACATGACATCACTGAGCACCAGATGCAAGTCCTGGCACGAGTTCATGCACATGGCCGTTGCCGCAAAACACGGATACTGCCCGTGTGTGTTCCACATTTTGTGAAACGTAACGTCCTGCCATCTATAGAACTGTCCTTTTCTTGTCTGTAAAATGGACAAGAATAGGACATGACTATTTTTTTTGCAGGGCTGCGGAAAGGACACACAGTGCACGGTGTGCTGTCCGCATCTTTTGTGGCTCCATTTAAGTGAATGGGTCCGCATCCGACCCGCAAAAAATGCAGATCGAATGCGAACCCAAGATACGTGCATGTGCACAAGCCCTTATGGTGAGCCATTGTGCACCTACACACCATCTTACTAATTGTGCACAGGGAATGTTAAATTTGGACGGCTGTATTTAAGTTTGCACTTAGCACTTTACTTTAATTTGTTTTAGAATACTGGGATCAATTTACTTTACTTTACTCATGAAATACATGTAGTCTCATTTGTTAGTCTTATCACTTATTGGCCGCTCCTTGCACTTTGGTTTTTACTTTAACAAATAGTGGTTATTTTAGAGGCTGTCAATATTGTGAATATAAATAATTAATTATTGTAGTCTTGTTATTGTATTATTGTAGTACCCAATCCATGTCCCTTTTTTGCAAAGTTTCAAGCCCTGAATCCAGGGCAGCTTTATTTATCATGATATTTATCATGATTATTACTATACTTTTTATAATATGATATGTAATGCAGTGTGAACCTAGTTGCATTGCACTATAGCTTTCTCTGTGGAATCAGCACAAAAGACTTTATAAACAAGGGGACATACCTTATGAAATATAGACAATAGTGCAGAATTTCAACAAAGGCTACATTAGTAAGTGGCATATAATTGTCACGCTCTGGTGTGGAGGGAATTGTCACACCAAGCGTAAGAGGGATGGGAAAAGACCAAACAAGGGAAACGGTCACCTCCTGCAGGGAACCCTGAAACTAGGCCCTGACTGAATACCAATATGAACAGGCCTTAGTTGTAGGAGAGTTCATACACAGGAACCTAATAACAAACTCACCCTATAGAACCCTGCAGCTAGTGACAGGGGAAAGAGTCAACCCGTTCCTCCAAGAGGACGGATGAACAGGAGACTCCAGAAGGCAAAACCAAAACAGGGAAAAGTAGGATAAACACAATAGGGAAAATGACACTTATCTTAATGCTGATATTGCAGCAACTGGATCTCAGCCGAGAACAACACCACACACAACAAAGTCAGCAGAAAGTATAAACCGCAAGGAATACTGGAAGGGATAAATAGGGGAAAGACAATCACCACACCCGCAACAGCTGAGGGGAAGGGGTGTGGTAAACAGCAACCAAACCAAGAGGAAAACATGTCAAATTATGTCAGTTTTGAAAGCCTAGCCGAACGCCTGCAACCTGATGCAGGCACTTTCGTGACAATAATCATCTCACAAACACATTGGTCAACAATAACCGGAAAGTGGCCAACCCCTTAAAGAGTAAATATAATATCTCTGTCAGATATTTAATCAAAGCAATGTGAGGGAATTTCATGGTTTTAGGATGGAGTTTAATTTACCAAAGTGTTTTAGATTCTATTACTATCAGATATACAGTATCATGCTTACATATCTTCAGCTAATAAAAAGTGCTTTTAGGATTGTTTATTCTAATGTTACTGATCAGATAAGTGAAATGGAGACTGGGAAGAAGGCAACATCTAAGTTCTACAGGATGATTATCTTGACATACTGAGTAGTATCGGTTTAACAGTATCTCAAAGTAGTGAAAAAATATTGAGGGTTTAGATGTTTCAGTTTGGGATACTATTTTAAGGAGTGTATATGGGGTCTCCAGGAATAAGAACTTTAGGGCTGTATTGTGTGATTTAATATTGTTCATCACCTTTAGTCCTCTTTCACACAAACTATACAGATTGGTTCAGGATGAGTTCCGGATGCGTTCAGTGAAACTTGCACAATTTTGCAAACAAGCTCAGTCAGTTTTGCTTTTGATTGCATTCAGTTGTTCAGTTTTTTTTTTTTTTGCGTGGGTGCAATCTGTTTTGATGCATTTTTCACGCTTGTGAAAAAAAACCCTGAAGGTTTACAAACAACATCTGCAACCATCAGTGAAAAACGCATTGCACCCAGCATTGCATCCAGATGCAATGCATTTTTCACTGAAGACCCATTCACTTCTGTGGGGCCTGGGATGTGTGAAAAACGCAGAATATAGAACATGCTGCGATTCTCACACAGCGCAGAAATGATGCCTGAAAAAAAGAAAACTTCACTTCACACACCCCGTGGAAAACTTACTTGTGTGAAAGAGGCCTCCTCTCTTTTGGTACAGAATAGGAATAGGGGAAAGTTCAGTGTGCTCTAGGTGCTCATTCCTGGAGGCCTCATACTTTCATTTTCTGTAGCAGCAGCCAGTTATTTCTGGATACTGAATTCAGGTTTATGACATTATGCATAAACAGCATTTTATCAAATTGCTCCTCAATCCTCTTGTTGTGCTTCTTGCATGTAAACCTCATATTCATTTTTCCAGGGGGAAAATAACTTTAATGAAGAAAATATTCTTTTTTACCTAATTTATTAATAACTTGAGTTTGGATTTCTTATAAGATTTCCAGTATTTCTCATTTGTTATCACGGATAGAACAGATGGTTAATTATGAAAACTATATTCCAGGAGGCACAAACAGATTAGAAAATTTGATTCTGTATGGTCTCAATGGATTTAATGTATAAGAAGTCTCCCTTTTTCTCCTGCTCGGGTTCAATCTTCCAGTTTCCCTATGAGGGTAGGGAGGCTTCAGGGGTGGTTAAGTTTACTATTTATTACTGATCGATGTTAATTTTTTTTTTCTGTTGTCTTATGATTTTCTAAAAATAAAATAATCTTATCCTGTGGGCTCCATGAATACTATTTATGGCCCTGCTCTCTTGCCTTGTGACTTGGATCACAACTGCGTGTATAAAAATAACCAGTTAACTCTAAGAAGTGTAGTCAACAATATGGGTTATGTTTGCATACATCAAATACAATACATTCTTGTGCCCTTTCATCTCAATTAAATGTTCACAAATAAGGTTTATGTAAATTTAAGAGAAACATACAGTGTATCCTGATATACCTATTAATTTGCTTTTAAGCTTTTGGTAAACTTAGTAATTGAATGGTAAGTCATTTTTGTGATATTTTTAGCTGTCTTTTTTGGAAAACATCTTTGCAGGTTTATGCAGCTTAGAATTTGTTCACATCTGCATCTCCGTCACAGGGTTAGTCAAAAACGGTGGAGAGAAAATTCCTACAGGACTTTTTTTCTCTGCAAAAAAAAAAAAAAAAAAAAAAGTTATCTTGAATGGAAACCATATGGGTCCCATTATAATAAAAGGGATCTTTTAGTTTCCATACATGCCAGTAATGTGCCAAATCGGACACTTCCATTATTTCTGTTCTTCTGCTCCTATAACAGAGCAGAAGAACGGAATATGATAGCGCTGATGTGAACCCTTAGTTGTTAGCACACTGCAGAACTAATATGACATTACACCTTCCTCTGGTGCCATAGTCTGAAGTGCTAAGAACACCCTGTGAGCTACTGTATGGTGCCTCCATAAAGCACTCTAATGTAATATTTCTGTTTGCCTTTGTCTGAAACTGGCGTACATAGAGAAGTAAGGGCCCTATAGCAAGGATCAAACCAGACCCCCCACACAGGACAGAAGGGTTTCTGCCTAAACCCTTTTCAATGACCCATTTTTCCACTGCCTCATTTGCTAAAAGTTGTTCCTTTAGAGGGTAGAGTCCTGACCAAGTTTTCACCTCCAGTAGAAGAGGAGATAATCCCAACTAAGACTCGTCCCCCTCTTACCCTGGGCCCCATAGCAGTCGCATGGTCTGCCGCTATGTAGTTACTCCCCTAGTCTGAAATCAAAGCATACATAAATACAGTATGGGCCCTTAGACTTCTTTGGGTGCTGTATTACAGATCCATACAATTTTATATGAGGCTTAGGCCTCATGCACACGAACGTGTGCCGGCCGTGCCCGTGCTGCGGGCCGCAAACTGCGGACCGCAATGCACGGGCACTGACCGTGAGGACACCGCATGTGGATCGCGGACCCATTCACTTGAATGGGGTCCGCGATACGCATCCAAGGGTCCGCATCGCAAAAAAGTAGTGCTTCCGTGGTGTTCCGATCCGTGCCTCCGCTCCGCATCTCCCAGATTGCGGACCCATTGAAGTGAATGGGTCCACGATCCGTGATGTGGCCTGCACACGGCTGGTGCCCGTTTATTGTGGACCGCAATACAGGCACAACCGGTACACATGCATGAGGCCTTACTCACAGTACTGAATGTGTTTCTGTAGGTACCAATAAGCAATTGGTTAAGTCTAACATATAACAAAGACAAATAACAATGAACTACTAATCCCCTTTTCTACAAACTGTAGAGAATACACATGAGAAATAAAGATAAGATTCTATACCATTCAATTCTTCATGTGTCAGAATCGTCAGTTTCAGACAGATACTTCAAAGTCCTTGTCAAATACTGGGGAAAAATGCAAAGTTCTGAAAAGAGAATGTTCATGTGTCAACTTGAGTTGTAATTATAGTGACTTGTCATACTGAACTATGTTGAGCTTGGTGTTAGACCTTTCTAAGAAATTCATTGTATTTTAGAATTCTGATTTTGCTTTGATGCATCTTACGTTACTTTCATGAATTTTTGTGTTAGTTTAGCAACTGTTCCTATCTATGTACATTTCCTATATTTGATTAGTCTCTTGATTATAATCCTACACCTGCAAAACATATTTTAAGTACTTTTCAGATTTGAGGATATCAAATTCTAAGGATAACTATGTGCAGTCTTATTACTAGTAGTAATAAACTTTATTTGTATAGTGCCACAAAATTTTGCAGCGCTTTCTAATTCAGAGGGTTCATGTATAAAACAAAAGACATCACAAAGTTACTGGCTAATACAGTGCCTTGCGAAAGTATTCGGCCCCCTGGAACTTTTCAACCTTTTGCCACATTTCAGGCTTCAAACAAAAAGATATAACATTTTAAATTTTTGGTGTTTGATGTTATATCTTTTTGTTTGAAACGAAATGTGGCAAAAGGTTGAAAAGTTCCAGGGGGCCGAATACTTTCGCAACGCACTGTATACAAATTAAACAGTAGGGCCTTGCTTGCAAAAGTTTAAAATCTATGAGGAAGTGTGGGTAACACAAAAGGTAGTTGATTGAAATATGAAGTGGTCCAGCAATGTTTGTACTAAAAGGAATGGTGTAGGCCAATCTGCGTGTGCTAGTCCTTTGGGTGCATGAGTTACTGTTAGAAGATCAAATTCAGGTCTGAAGAATAAGAGTTGGGGGGGTTACTAGTGGAAGAGTCAATTTAGGAAGCTTGATAAGCCTGCCTGAAAAGATGTGTTTTTAGGGCACGTTTGAAGGTAGGGAAGTTGGGAATTGACCTGATATTTTGGGGCAGAGCATTCCAGAGAATATGTGCAGCTCAAGAAAAATTGAAGATGGGAGTGAGAAGTAGGAATTATGTAGGATGCTAATCTTAGATCACTAGCAAAACGGAGAGCATGAGTAGGATGGTAGACGGAAATGAGGCAGGAGATTTATGCCTTGGCTTCAAGCTGCAGAGAGTTCTACAAATTGCTCACTTCCGTGCCTAGACTCAAGGACATTCACATAGTTTTCCCTAAGCCACTCCTGTGTTGCCTTGGCTGTGTGCTTTGGGTCATTGTCTTGTTGGAAGGTGAACTTTTGTCCAGTCTGAGTGTAACAAGTTATGGCCTCCATCTTACTCTACTGGCCTCATGTATTCTACAGACATTCAGGGGGAAGGGGCTGTAAACCTTTGGGTGAGTTACTGGGGACTTCAATAAAAAAACATTGGACAGATGGTCCGGGCACAGGAGACTTTGGAATGCAGAGGAGGGGGAAGGCATGGGCTCTTCACCTCTCGCCTAGGAATCTTCTACAAGGTGCTGGTCAGCAGAGTGGAGGTTGGGGGCTGGTTGGGGGGCCCCTTGCCTGCTTTTCTCCTTAGGTAGAAAGAGAGAGGAGGTTGGGGGTTGTTCTAGTGTGCAGGGAGCGTTGGATGGACCAGGACCTGATGCTGAAGCCAGGACCTGGTGCAACAAGAACAGAATAGAGACTTGGGATCGTCTGCCATCCACTCTTGGCTAAGTAGAGCCGCCCTTCAATTAGAAGAGTACCAATGACGATTGGGGATTGAGTTGCTGGCGTCGGAGTACGGGGTGGCACCCCCGCATTTATTCATTGTTGTTTCAGAGTTAGCCATGTGAGTTGTTGCTCGTCCGTGTTCTGTGGAGTGATTTTCCTGTGATGCAATAAAGTCCTCTGGATCCGTGTCTCATTCTCCGTCCCTGTGTGCTCTGTAATACCCATGTCATGACACTGAGGTTCGGGGAACTCTGGATCAAGTTTTCATTAAACATATCCCTGTACTTTGCTCCATTCTACTTTCCCTCAATTATAACCAGTGGCCCTGTCCCAGCTGCTGAAAAGCACCCTTACAGCATAATGCTGCCACCACCATGCTTCTTTGTAGGGATGGTATTGGCCAGATGATGAGCAGTGCCTGGTTTTCTCCAGACATGATGCTTAGAATTGAGATAAAAAGCTCAATACTGGTTTCATCAGACAACTGAATCTTGTGTCTGAGAGGCCTTTAGGTGTTATTTTGCAAACTTAAATGTGTCTTTTACTGAGGAGAGGCTTCTTTCTGGACACTTTTATTTGTCCAAAGCAACCAGAGTTCAGCTATTTTTTATTATTTTTTTAGAGCCCTGTACTAACTGAAAGCTGAGCTCTGATTGGTTGCTACGGACAACTAAGACAGATTTACTATTAGGAATTTTGATTTGGAGATGTTGGAGGTGGCTACTTTTTAGTGGGCCACCCTGTAGAATAATACTGAAAACCCTGCTGTAATATATTACATTGTTATTAGTGTTGAGCGAACGTATGTTTCAAGTTCAGTGTACAAAGTTCGGGTTTGGGTTATCTAAGAATTCCGTCATGGGTTCTGCTACCACGGACCATAATGGAATTGTTAGATAACCCGAACTTTGCACATCGAACTTAAAACACAAGTTCGCTCATCCCTAATTATTATAACTAGTATCACACTCATTGCAATTGTTCATACTAATGCAGAGTATTACAGTTGTGACTTGAGTGATTTGGCAACTTACTGGTTCTGAATAGGTTAATATATATATATGTATAAAGAAAATAACATAAAATTATCCTCATCTCAACAGGCATGGCTGAATATCGTCGGTACCTGATGCCTGCTTTACTAATCGCTGGATGGTTCATTGGCTGTGGAGTGATGGTGTATGTCATTTTCTCATGAAAAGAGTAAGTCACTAAATAACTTCTTCTTACAATATAGAAACAGCTAAATATTTGTAGCGGCTGAATCTAAGAGGTACTACAGATTAAGACTCCCTTTTTGTATGTACATCTAAGGCACACCAGTATTGGTGCAAATGAAGAGCATCTGCAGCTGCTTCCTGAGCAGCTCAGATACTGACTGTGCCTGCGCCACTGCCTTCTGGTTACACCCGGAATTGGAGGTGGCGGCTTCGGATGGAGGACTTCAAGTGACTTCAGCAGCGCAAGTGCAGCAGATACTCTGCAGTTGCACCATTCTTTGGGCAATGGCGCTGGTATGAGATAGACAGGGCCAGGCTAGATGTCTGATCTTGTCAATCAAGGGGCCTGGGGGAGAATCTTAAGTAATGAGGCCCATCCCTTGTTGCTCCAGAAAGCTAGTTTTGAATAAATTCGATTCATTAGAATGTATCTGCTCATCTCTAACTACTGTGGTTGTCTGTTTTGACCTGTGCTATCAGACAATGTTTAACTCTGAAATACATGTATGAAGAATCTGGATGAGTTTCATTTCCATAGAATTATGCACAAACAGAACGCGAAAAAGTACTTTACTAGGATGCAACAGAACATGATGACAGTACAAGGCGCACATGGAAATGGCTACAGGGAGTTAGGAGGGACAACACACTGCAGTATCAGAAAAGAAAGAATAAAAAATAAAGCATGTGGCATGACAGTCATCTAACCGTACATGTGAAGTCTTTAGAACTGAATAGTGAATTTACAACAAATAAAAGTGAAGCTACGTTTTCTGGTTATTTACAATATTCTGCATTTAATAGTATCATACCCTGAAAAATAAATGTTTGTGTTTATTTTAGATAGAGCTGCAAATGTCTGAAGAACTGAAGGCTCCATTCTCCATGAGCCATCTCATTCTAATTCCCCAGTGTAGCATCCCATGACGATGCAGTACCAAGATTTGAATTTTGAGAAAAACATAAATAGTAAAATGTGTTTTTTCTTTTTTTAAATGTATGCACATGTACTTTGAATGCAATTTAAATTAAATATTTGATGGGATAGTTTTCTTTTTTATTTTATTGCTCTGCTATCAAAATGGTGTTTAAAAAATGGAAGAAAAACAATATATTTTAGTAATTGTATAACAAGGATAATATATAATAAACTCAATTATAGACAATTCTGTATTACATAAAAAATCTGGAAATCTGTTTGCCACACATGCAATTTTTATACTTCCTCTTTGAATCAGAAGGTGTGTCCAAACTTTTGGTGTGTACTATATATATATATATATATATATATATATATATATATATATATTATATATAGATATATAGATATATATTTTGTATTTTTCGCCTTAAGTGTGGGGCTGCGCCTCACCGTCCTGAGTACAGTATAGCATCAGGAACTAGGCGCACGCTATGACTTGATGCTGCATGCAGTCAGGTGACAGTACAGCACTGGCCGGAGAAGACAATGGAGCACGACTGCAGAAAAGAATGTCGGACCTGAAGAGGAGTGACGGGGCAGGAGAGGTAAGTGAAGTTATTTATTTTAAGGTCTGATCTGGGGTCATCATGGAGGTCTGATGGGGGTCTGACATGGAGGTCTGATAGGGGTCTGATTGATGTCCTGATATGGGGGTCTGATCTGAGTTTCTGATATGAGGGTCTGATTTGAAGTTCTGATATGAGGGTCTGATCTGAGTTTCTGATACGGGGGTCTGATGAGAGGTCCTGATATGGTGGTCTGATGTGAGAATCTTTGCCCTCCCTTTAGGTATACTTTAAAGGGAGTCTTTCACCTGTTTCTCACCTATCTAACGAACAGCACTGCCCCACTGAAGATTGCATACACATCCCAGACATACCTGTGTGCACTCTGTGTCTGTATTACATGTCCAGGAAAAACACTTTTATTCCGCTGGAAAACAGCTTCCAAGTGCCTAAATGAAAGTGAAACTAAAAACAGCTTTCTCTCCTGACTCAATTTCTAATGGATATATCTTCTGATATACTAGATATAATGCTGTGATTTTGGTATAATTTGAAAGCGTGGAATGTCAGCTTTCATAGAAGGCCATTTCTCTATCTGCTACCAATCCCAATATATGAGCAGCTAAAGCAGCCCTCCCCTCTTCAGTCTGGTTGGCTTTGAGCACTTGCAGCAGCAGAGCTGGGTACTTGGGAACTGTTTTCCAGCAGAATAAAAGTACTTTTCCTGGTCATGTAATATACACACAGTGCACACAGGTACGTCAGGGATGTGTATGCAATCTTCTGTGGGGCAGTGCGCTTAGTTATATTGGTGATAAACAGGTAAAAGACTCCCTTTTACCCATCTGATGGCTAGGGGTGCACCTATTAATAGGATATGTATAGTGGCTCACCCTCCTCTCACCATGGATATGGTGCTCTACCTAAATGACACACCCTGTCAAGAAAATAATACTAAATGATATTACCATAGATGAGCACTCTCATTTGGATAATACACAGGACATCACTCCTCAATAAACTATTCCAATCAGATTTATTCACAATACATATATACATAAAAATAAAAATATTTTAAAAAAAACTTAAAAAGAGATTATATAGAGATATCAACCAGACATATGTATCCAGATATCAACCTGATATACTATGGGTCAGGAAGTATTTAAAATTTGTCCATCTCTAATATTGCCAATAAAATACTAGGTGTAGGTGGTAAGTATTTACTCTTATGGAGGTCTTCTCGCTATCCTCGTGGCATCCCACTATGAGGCACTCACCCCCGTAGCCGCGCTGTCCCGCTGGCTTCCCGCAGTCAGTCCGCTACAATCTCGGCGTGTCACGTGATTGGGGCGTGTCAGTGACTATTCTAAGCACAAGTTTCCATTGAATAGATACTTTGTAGCTTGGTGATTCTCACTTGTGATGTAGCAATCGTGCACGATATCAGTCATCTGTCTCTGTATACCTCAGGTCTGGATTTCCAGTATATAACATAAGTGGGTTCCAAACAAACATGCACCAGACGCGTTTTGAATTTATCCCAACTTCTTCCTCAGTGGCTCAGTCATAGCCACTGAGGAAGAAGTTGTGACAAGTCCTGATCACGTGACACGCCGAGATTGTAGCGGACTGACTGCGGGAAGCCAGCGGGACAGCGCGGCTATTAGGGTTAGTGCTTCATAGAGGAATACCCAGCGGGTAAGCGATACCGCCTCAGCTACCACGTGGGATGCCACGAGGATAGTGAGAAGACCTCCATAAGAGTAACTACTTACTACCTACACCTATACAGGAACAGCCTCACAGCCGATGGTGTACCTTAATGCTGGCAGCAAACAGAAGTAAATGTTTGGACAGGAATTAATACCTATAAGGGGTAAAGCAGAGTGGAATACGTACCTGTCCAAGTAACTCATGTTTTGGAGCACATGTTGATCTACAGTATATAATTTAGAGAGACAGGTTGGTATGTGATAGACCCAAACCTTAAAAAAGGACCGTGAATAGGCGCCAATATAAATTAGTAATTATCCACTGGTGCAGAATGGCAATGGAGTGCCGATAGTGACTAGTTATTCAATAAATCAGATATACAATATTCAATAGTGTTCATACCATATAAAAACAAATAGAATTGTGTAAAAATTAGATCAATATCCAGAATAAAGCAAATACTTCACACACTTCACTGGGGGGAGGGATGTCTCGCGGATAAAGCCAGGTTCGCTTCAAGAATCTCAGGATGAAATGGCCGCAGTTAGAAGGCTTTGCATTTAATCCCTTTATTTTCAATAAGGCTACTTTCACACTAGCGGCAGGCCTGATCCGGCAGGTGAAGGGTGCTGCCGGATCAGGACTGCCGCAGCGACATGTGTGGAGCCGGAACCGCGCTCCGGCCCCACACGTCACACAGTACATACATACATACACACACACATATACACAGACAAATACACATACATACATACTTACATGCTCCCGGCAGGTCTTCAGAGCGACGGAGAAGCAGGACGGCTCACACAGGTGACGATTCCCACAGCGCCCTCTGCTGGGCGCCTGGTGGAATCGTCACCTGTGCGCGCCGTCCTGTCCCTCCGACGCTCTGAAGACCTGCCGGGGTGCATGTAAGTATGTATGTGTATTTGTATGTGTATATGTCTGTGTATGTTTATGTGTATGTCTATGTCTGTATTTGTGTATGTGTAGCCGGATCCGTCATGAACTCCATTGAAAGTCAATGGAGGGCGGATCCGGTTACCATTGTGGTCACACCAGACGGATCCACCCCCATTGACTTGCATTGGGGGTCATTCCGGATCCGTCTTGGTGCGGATGCCTTGGCTGGAGTGCAAACCGCAGCATGCTGCGGTTTGTTCTCTGGTCTGAAGACGGAACGGAATGCTTTCAGGAGCATTCCGTTGTCTTCAGTTCAGTTTTGTCCCCATTGACAATGAATGGGGACAAAACTGAAGTGTTTTATTCCGGTATTGAGCCCCTATGACGGAACTCAATACCGGAATTTTAAAACGCTAGTGTGAAAGTAGCCTAAGTCTTATGTTGATTGAAAATAAAGGGATTAAATGCGAAGCCTTCTGACTGCGGCCATCTCATCTTGAGATTCCTGAAGCGAACCTGGCTTGGGAGGGGGGGGGGCTCTGTCTCAAGGTGTCTTGAGCTTTATCCGACAGCAGAACATGGTGAAGATGGAATGGAGAAACAACTGCAGCAGTATTCTACACAAAAAGATTGCTTGTAGTTCATAACCATGGCAACACATAGGGATGCATAGGAGCTGCAAACACAATTATATTATTTTAGATTCTAAAACTGCAAATACCCTTTTCACCAGGGGGACCATTTTCACGCTTAGAGATAGATTTTTATTATTTTGCCACTGTCATATGTTCAGAAAAACACTAGATGGCACCCTCTCTCAATTTTCCTCAACTGTATAGACATGGACTGGGGCCACATGCTAGTGACTGATGTTATTACCTTGCTGGCTTTTCATCTTTGCTTAGGGCCGAGACATAATTAGATGACAATACATCTTGAATACCATAAAGCTAAAACATTCTATGAGAACTAATTTATAATGTATCTTCTGTTAGGCAAATACATGTATTCCTCAACTAAGCAAATGTACATTTTCATTTTTGAACTTTAAAAGGTTTTCCACTTTGCATCATCCTTGAAAATAATCATTTATGAAGGGAACTATAATTTTGTAATGTATTTCTTTTCCCTTTATGACTCCTATCTTCCGTTCTGGGCTGTGGTCACATGACCATGTCCTCTTTCTCACTTTCCTGTGATTTTATGTCCATGTGTGTGTCAAAGCAGAAAAAGGGGCAGAAACCAGAGGGATTTGTCTACATGGTGAAAACAGGGCATGAGTCTGAAATTGAAAACATGGTGAAGAATGTACATGAGGTAAGCAACAACATAATGATACCTGTTAAAAAACATAGTAATCCCACATTTAAGCTTTCATATCCATTGGCAAAATGCAAGTGATTATTTGTTGCAATTTTTTTCTTTTTTTTGTAGTATGTGCATGAGACTGCAGACTAAACGATGACACTATCAGAATGTTATTTAGGCAAAAAATAAAAACACCAGCTCTAGATTTTACGTGCATGTCTGTGGGAAATATTAAGCCGTTGGTGACCAGCCTGTTTTACACCAGGAGATTTATTTTCATTGTCGCCTTCCAAGAGCTATAACTTTTTTTTTCTGTCTATGTAGCAGTATGAGGGCTTGTTTTTTGCGGGACAAGTTGTAGTCTTTATCCCTTTCAAGACCAGGTGATTTTTTTTTTTTTAGTTTTTATGTTATACTCCCAGCCCTCCCAAAGCCTAACTTTTTTTATTTTTTTCAATCACATAGCCATATTAGGGCTTGTTTTTAGCGGGACAAGATGCACTTTCTAATGGCACCATTTATGGTTGCATACAGTGTGGTGGTAAGTGGGGAAAAAATTCCAAATGGGATGGAATTACAAAAAAAAACACCATTCTGCCATAGTTTTATAGGGTCTTTTTGTTTCCTATGTGGTAAAACTGACCTATTATTTTTATTCTCCGGGTCACTATGATTACAGCGATAACCCATATGTATAGTCTTTCTTGCGTTTTAATATTGAAAAAAATTAAAAACTTATGAAAAACTAATTTTTGTTTTTTTGTACGGTTGCATACAATGTGGTGGTAAGCGAGGAAAAAATTATGAATGGGAGGGAATACTGAAACAAATTAAAAACTTAGTAAAAACACATTTTTACTTTGTATTGTCATATTCTGTACCTCATACCTTTTTATTTTTTTATGTACTGAGCTATGTGGGAGCTCATTTTTTGAGGCATGATCTGTACTTTTTTTTTATTCTGGGGTGTGTAAGGCTTTTTGTTTAATTATTTTGTGGGAGGTGAAGCGACCAAAAAATGGCGAATCAGCGATTTTGACTTTTTTCCCCGTTTTGCTGTTTGACATATGGGATGAATATTTTTATATTTTAATAGTAGAGCGTTTTTTACATGCGGCGATGATGCCCATTATGTGTGTATATATATATATATATATATATATATTATATATATATATATATATCTATCGATATATATATATATATTCTGTGTGTAATATATATACACTCACCGGCCACTTTATTAGGTACACCATGCTAGTAACGGGTTGGAACCCCTTTTGCCTTCAGAACTGCCTCAATTCTTCGTGGCATAGATTCAACAAGGTGCTGGAAGCATTCCTCAGAGATTTTGGTCCATATTGACATGATGGCATCACACAGTTGCCGCAGATTTGTCGGCTGCACATCCATGATGCGAATCTCCCGTTCCACCACATCCCAAAGATGCTCTATTGGATTGAGATCTGGTGACTGTGGAGGCCATTTGAGTACAGTGAACTCATTGTCATGTTCAAGAAACCAGTCTGAGATGATTCCAGCTTTATGACATGGCGCATTATCCTGCTGAAAGTAGCCATCAGATGTTGGGTACATTGTGGTCATAAAGGGATGGACATGGTCAGCAACAATACTTCAGGTAGGCTGTGGCGTTGCAACGATGCTCAATTGGTACCAAGGGGCCCAAAGAGTGCCAAGAAAATATTCCCCACACCATGACACCACCATCACCAGCTTGAACCATTGATACAAGGCAGGATGGATCCATGCTTTCATGTTGTTGACGCAAATTCTGACCCTACCATCCGAATGTCGCAGCAGAAATCGAGACTCATCAGACCAGGCAACGTTTTTCCAATCTTCTACTGTCCAATTTCGATGAGCTTGTGCAAATTGTAGCCTCAGTTTCCTGTTCTTAGCTGAAAGGAGTGGCACCCGGTGTGGTCTTCTGCTGCTGTAGCCCATCTGCCTCAAAGTTCGAGTACTGTGCGTTCAGAGATGCTCTTCTGCCTACCTTGGTTGTAACGGGTGGCAATTTGAGTCACTGTTGCCTTTCTATCAGCTCGAACCAGTCTGCCCATTCTCCTCTGACCTCTGGCATCAACAAGGCATTTCCGCCCACAGAACTGCCGCTCACTGGATGTTTTTTTTCTTTTTCGGACCATTCTCTGTAAACCCTAGAGATGGTTGTGCGTGAAAATCCCAGTAGATCAGCAGTTTCTGAAATACTCAGACCAGCCCTTCTGGCACCAACAACCATGCCACGTTCAAAGGCACTCAAATCACCTTTCTTCCCCATACTGATGCTCGGTTTGAACTGCAGGAGATTGTTTTGACCATGTCTACATGCCTAAATGCACTGAGTTGCCGCCATGTGATTGGCTGATTAGAAATTAAGTGTTAACGAGCAGTTGGACAGGTGTACCTAATAAAGTGGCCGGTGAGTGTATATATATATATATATATATATATATATATATATATGTACACAGTGGTCCCTGAAGTTACAATATTAATTGGTTCCAGGATGACCATTGTATGTTGAAACCATTGTAAGTTGAGTAATCAGTTCCAAAGCCCCAAAATGTGATCCAAGATAAGAGAAAATGAAGATTTAAGAAAAATAAGCAGATAACTAAGACAGATAGAACAAGTCCTTACATAACTAATACAACTGTTTTACCAGAGAAGTGACTTTGATTGGTTGGATCTGAGTTTCAGACTGTCAGGATTCGGGGGCACTGCGGCCCTCCAGCGGATGTTGGGCGGGTGCGGACGTTCCCGTGTCCTGACGCTATGCGGCGCTCATCCCGAGTGCAAGCCAGAAAATCCTCTTGTAACACTTAGGTTCCTTAAGGGTTAAAGGTTTGGCTAGTTTTGCTAGTTTTACTGGCAGGCGTCCCTGCCAGTAATTTTGGTCCATTCAGGGTGTGGCTGGGATCCATGCTCCTATCACGCCTTGGGGCTGGGACTCTAGCCACTATTTAGTTTCTCACTCGCCATTTATCTGTGCCTGCTATAGAGCCTTGTGCCTAGGCTAGCTACTCTGTGTTTGTCCGGTATTCCAGTGACTCTGTACCTTTTTCCCTGGTTTCTGTTACTGTTACCTACCTTTTGTGTTATCCTCTGTTTATTCCTTGCTTGGTTCCTTTACCTTTTACCCCTTCAGTTCCTGACCTGTTTAGGGTTGTTCCTGCTTGTGTTTTGTTTTTGTTGTTTGTCTCGTGTTCCACTTTCTTCAGTGTAATTGCAGTCTTCAGTTGGGGCCAGCCTGTTAAGGAGCCGGGTTCCCCCAAAAGGCAGGGACAGTGGTTTGGGAGGAGTGTCAGGGCCTCACTTTGTCTGTGTCATTTGTGTTCCCCTGACCTACTCCTCACAGAAGCATTGTATGTTGAGTCTGATTTCAACTTACGATGGGTCAGAAAAGACCATTGTATGTATGAAAATATTGTATCCTGAGGCCATTGTATCTTGAGGGATCACTGTATATAGATATATTTTTTTACACTTTGTAATAGTTTCCACAGGGAACTACAGTAAGCAATCATTAGATTACTTATGCATTAGTGTATTAGAAATACACTATGGAGGTCATTTACTATAAGATATACGCCAGGTCTAAAAAGGGGGCGTGGCGTGGGCAGGGAAAGGAATGGGCCGGAATCTCATTCATCATTTTCTACAACTGTCTTAGGCATAGTAAATGGTCTGAATGTAAGCCAGTATGGAAGTGTTGAGCATTCGAAGAGGAATTTGATCTGAAGTTTAGGAAAACGTCGATTCGCAATGAATCCAAACTTCCTCGCACTTTGTGGTAACAAATCAGTTTTTCCTAAAATGGCTGCTGCATTTGTTACAAAGTGAAATTAAGAAGCCTGGGAACGTGAGATCATCTATAATGTTGTGCATCCAGCCCATCCGCAGGTAGCCATCCCGTGTGATGTCACAGCCCTATAAAACCCTCATCCTGCGTGGTCTCCGCCATTGTTCTGTGAGCTGAGCATAGGGTTAGACATAGCAAGTGCTCATGCGCTAGGGAAATCTTCCTTCCCTTAGGGGGGGCTAGGTCTTAATCATGATCATCCTCATCTTTTGCTGGCTTTACTTCTTCCAAATCATCCTTCAAAGTCTTCATGTCCTAGAAAAGTCAGCAAGATGCAGAGAGAGGAGGAGCTGGTCATTTATTATACTTAAATATGTCTATATTAGGCGTGCATTAATGGTGCCGTGCGGTCCTTCACTGCAGCATGGCTGCAACCTGCCCACAGCACGGGGTCCATGTAGCCGTACAATAAGGCAGAGTGGCCTGAGTATAACGGTTTTGAATATGTAACTGTTGTGTTGTCTGCTATCTGTGCACAATAATAGTATAAGGGGGAATTCCAGGTTACATATTTGGCCTAATGTAAAATATGTATGCAATTCTTTTGTTCTAACTCATTTTAATTCTGTTGTATTATGCCCACAAAGTTGGTAGTCTCCTCCCGTACTCCACAAGGTTTATGTATGGTTTTCCAGGCCCAACCCTTAGGATCTTGGTAGATGACATTACCAAGAATTTATGTTGTCAACCAAACATGGAGGGCATGCAATCAGGCACTTTCAGATGGTGGATTTTGTTGCGTTTTCCATGCCAAAATCATTTTCACTTAACAATTACTTAGTTCATACAATGGGGATTTTTCCACAAGTGAATTTTAGATCCACATTGAGAAAAAAAGAAAATGGACACGTGCACTTATAGCACTGTTCTCTGTGGTAACCATGCCAGTTGCCACATGTGGGTTAGATCATTTAATGGAGTTATTCCACGGGTGTATTCCACAGCAGTCCATAGCAGTGTATTCCTGCCGTGTGAAAATGCCCAAGGCTTCCTTTACATAGACCATGGAGACTCGGCACAGTAATGGAGGGAGAAAGTTTCAACATAAGATATACATAAATGCAGTCACCGTAAAGTATGTCTGTTTTACCTGGTGAGTCTTTTTGTGGAGAATTGTAAATGAAGGGCCAGAAAAGATGATCATTATTAACGTTGTGTGTATGATGCTAATGGAAAGCTGCAGTGTTCTGGATTATCAGCATTAGGTGGTTGGTTCAAAGCGTCACTATTGAGCTGTGTTTCTCCTTTTCTTGGCAGCAGCTTGAACCCCTAGAGTGGCCAATCGATGAACTCATGCACTTGTATATATTTCTGTTTGACATCAATATAACTACCAGACCAGAACACTTGGTGGTAGAAATGACCACCAAGATTCAGTTTTAAATCTAAAGGTTATTATTATTTTTTTTTTAATGAAAGTTGTATATGTGCAATGATATTGGCAACACCACATGCTTCCACTATGTCACTTTTATATATGTGCCAATTTTTGAATTATTTTAGTAATCCTAGAGATCAGAAAGCGATGGTATAACAACTGTGAGCATATTAGGAATCTCCAGCGGTCTAGCACTCCGCAGTTATCTCAATGCAGTTCCAGAGAACCCTTTCATTTTACATTGATCAAACACTGTCATTAAAATCTTCAGTTCCAACATCTTCTTGAAACTTTTATGTATAAATAACTATCTTCTCACTGAAGTCTCGCCAAGCATATATGCGTTAACATTCCTAATCTCCAACCTAGAAGACGAATCCACACTGGTTCCTTTGCCTTTTCCTCTCTTCTAATTATTGGTTCTTCTGATAGCCTATATATTAAATATTGCTTCTATTTTCAGTCATGTAAGTGCATTGGAGATTACACAGCATATGAGATTGAAATGTAAATGTGAAAACTAAGGGCAGAAAGATTAGGGCACCATGACTTCTGGTTAAAAGCAAGCACTTGTATAGCATCCATTTGTTGATCATATCTTGAGAAAACGAGACTAAGGAAAGTATTGCTAAAAGCATTTTCATTTCATTAAATAGAAAGTGAAATCTGCTATGATCCTCTACTTGTTGCCACGTAGGAGAACTATGAGGCATTAAGTAAATATGATAACATCTTCACAGAATCCATTTTCACAGTCTGTGATATCTTGAGTAAATATGTTGCTGTACCTTTGGTATCTAATTGCAGATGGAGCACTCAGGTGTACAGAAGGTGTCAACACCACTTCAAGAACTACACCGAAGACTGTGAATCACACAACACATTCATGCATTTGGCCGGCTATACATATAAGATAGCTGTTGGCCGACTTCTATCACTGCCAATCTGAGTGAGCACTTGTTCTCAGTAGAAAGGGGCTTATATTCCTTGTTAAAAATAATCAGGAAGTTGAAATCCAGCTTGCCCTATCCTTATCTTCCCTGACATTTGCCTTTGGTGGAGAGTCGGGAGGCCCCCATACATATAAGATGGTTGTCTAGTCCTGCTGAAATTGGTGGGTTTGGTTGACATACTTTAAATGTGTATGATCACCTATACTCAAACAGCCCACTGATTTAAAATTTTTTATTTACCCTGTGCATTGCAGTTAAATTGAATACTTGTTGCCAAGTTCCTCCACTGATTACAGCCAGCATCTTACTGGGGGCCTAGGGTTTTGTTGAGTGAATCAAAGCATCTAAAGTGGAATTCAGTCTGAAGTTTAGAAAAAATTCGATTAGCAATGAATATGAATTTCCTCGCGCTTCTTGGTAATGAATCCATTTTTTTCTTAAAGTTGTGGCAATAGGTCTTACAAGGTTAAAGTAAGAAGCCCAGGAACAAGAGATCAACCATAATCCAGTGTGGTCAGCCAATCATCAGATAGCCAGTCCCTGTGATGCCACAGCCCCTAATTTGCCTGGTCTCCGCTATTTTACAGTGAACTGAGCATAGGGACAGATGTGTCAAGTGCTAGGGACAGTGTTTAACAAAGCTTTAATTGTGGAATCTTGGATAGGTAGACTGCAGGGACAGTGCAGGGAGATCATAGGGAGAGTTTTTGCACACTGTAGGGAGAGCATAGGGAGAGTACAGGGACAGTGCAGGCTCTGTAATCTGAAGCTGAAGGCATCCATAAGAGACAGCTCAGTTTGCATTAATCCCTGCACAGAGCTATCTAATTGAACAGTTTCCACCTTGTTTAATAGATAAGCAAGTCCATTACCCCCTGCTTCTCAAATTTGGGTGAATTTGCTTTGTAATTTAACTGTTATTAGGGTGCCCCCCTTGTTAAATAAATAAGCAATTCTATTACGCCTTGATTCTCAAACTGGGGTGAATAAGTAGTGTAATTTAACTATTATTGGGGTGCCCACCTTGTTTAATAAATATCCAGATATAGTACGCCTTGATTCTCAAATTGGGGTGAATAAGCTGTGCAATTTAACTGTTATTGGGGTGTCTCCCTTGTTAAATAGATAAGCAATTCTATTAAGCCTTGACTCTCAAATTGGGGTGAAAAAGCTGTCTAGTTCTACTAGGGGTGTCCACGTTGTTTCTTAAGATAAGCAATCCCATTAGGCATTTATTCTGAAAATTAAGGTGAATAAGTAGTATAATTTAACTGTTATTGGGGTGTTCCCCTTGTTAAATGGATAAGCAGATCTATTACTCCTTGATTCTCAAATAGGGGTGAATAAGTAGTGTAATTGAACTGTTTTTGTGGTTTCCACCTTGTTTTATAGATAAGTAATTTGATTAGGCCTTGACTCACACATTGGGGTGAATAAGCTGTCTAATGCTACTGTTAATGCAGTGTCCACATTGACATTAAATAACTTATTTTACATATACAGTTACTGTACATTATGTTCAACAGACAGGTACCAGGGCTCTCCGAGGGAACGAGCAGTGGAAAAAATGTTGATGGAGCTGGCAGAAGTAGCAGCAGAAGGGAGGAGGGGTAGCAGCAGCCACAGCAACCGGCCAGAGCTGCCACTGTCCTCAGACATCCACAGCCAGGAGTCGGTGGGCTCCTCCTACTCCTCTTCATGCATTTTGCCAGCAATAGATCACCTAGGCCATTGCAAAAAGACAACACCGTGCGTGCATTCATTCACTGGCGCAGAAGCTGAATGTGCTACTGACCAAGTTGCTGAACTACAGTCCCTCCCTTTCCATGTGGTTGACCCTGCCCATTTCAGAGAACTGATGGCTTGTGCCAAGCCAAGGTGGCAAGTCTTCTCTAAAAAAAAGCTGTACCAGCCCTGCACAAGTATGTTGGGCAGAAAGCGGGCCAGTCCTTGAGCCTGTCAGTGTCTGGTATAGTTCATGGGAGCGCCGATGTGTGGAGGTGTAACTATGGTCAAGAATAATATATGTCCTTTATGGCCTACTGGGTAAATGTGGTTCCTGCCCTGGCAAACTAGCAACTTGGACAGGTTATGGCAACGCTGCCTCCACATTCTTATGCTGTGATTCCAGCTCCACTGTCCCTGCCTCCTCAGCCTCCACTGTAGGCACAATTCTGAGTGGTCCTCCAGCATACCACCTATATAAAGCACGGAGGTGTCACGCTGTCCAACCCAGGGCGAACGAGGTCACAGTGGGGAGGAACTGCTGTGCATCATCAACCAAGAGACTGAATCTTGTCTGTCTCCACGCCAACTGAAGATCGGAACCATGGTCACCGATAATGGGAAGAACATTCTATCGGCTCTGCTTTAAGGAGAGCTGACCCATGTGCCCTGCATGGTGCAAGTCTTTGATCTGGCAAAATAGTGTTTTTTAACTTCCCCTTATATGCGATGTTTCTACATGTTGGAACTCAACCCTCCACTTGTTTGACCAGCTATATGAGCAGATGAAGCATGCGAATGATTTCTTGATGTTGCAGGCAGACAGGAGCACACCCCTGTGTAACTTCCACGTTAGCTAGTGGCAGCTCATGCATGACACCTGACGTTTGCTCAGGCACTTTGAGGAAGTCACTTTATTTTTCAGTCGCCAGGACTATGGGATGAATAATGTTATTTCACTCCTTCATATCCTGGAGCAGATGCTGATGAATCTGGCTGGCCAGTGGACAGGAGACGTGGTGCCTACATCTCATGGCCACCAGAGTCCTGTGGGGACTGAACTGGCGGAGGAGGAGGACAGCACCACCCAAGAAATGTATACAGAAATAGGTGATTTATCTGCACAAGCAACAGGAGAAGAGCATGAGGAGTTGGAGGGCGATGAAGAAGACCAGGCTGATGACCCCGACAGACTGCACTGGAGATGGAGACTGGGAGTCGCAAATAGCCAGATGCATGCTGAGTTGCTTGCATAGTGACAGCCACATTATGACAATTTTGCAGAGATATGACTATTGGCTCTCCATGATGTTATACCCTTGCTACCAGGCCAAAATGGGGGCCTTTTTACACTTACTGAGAGGGATGGCAGAAGCAGCACCAGCTCTGTCAGCAGTTACTTGAGTCTCCAGTCTCTGATGAGCACGTTTTTTCACCCGCCAACTGAAGAAGCCAGCCAGCCAGCAGCAGGACATGGAACAAAACCTGAACCAGCAGGTGGTGACATACTTGGCTGCACCCTGTCACCCTGAATCCAAGATCCCCTGGACTACTGGGCAGCCAAACTTGAATTGTGGTCGCAACTGGCCCAATTTGCCCTGATCAAGCTTTCCTGCCTTCCCAGTAGTGTGACATCAAAGAGGGTGTTTGGCACAGTTACCCCAAAATATTGAGAGATTAACCTTTATTAAGATGGATCAGGCATGGATCAGCCAGGATTTCCACACATTAGTGCCTGATGCATCAGACTAGATAATTCTGGGAGTAATGTTCTGACTGCAGTGTGCGTCCACACCAGAATATTGTGAAAAATGGCTTGTTACTTCTGGCCATGTGCTTCAGTCACTATTCTTATGCTGCCACCTGCCTGATGCCACATACCTGCTGCTTTGCTACCATCTTCTCCTACTGTCACTGCTGTTGCCCCCCACCTCTCTAGTCTGTGACTGGGCCACTATGTTGACTCCTCATGCTGTTGTCATGCTCACCACTCTGTGACTGGGCCACTGTGTTGACTCCTCATGCTGTTGCCACCCTCACCATTAAAGTCCTGCTTGCAGGACTTCATTTTCATCTGAGTAAAACCAAAGTCAGATGCAAATAGCCAAACCACATGTACATTGAGCATTAGGCCTCTATCACACAGTCAGTATTTTGCATCAAGATTTGATCATGATTTGGAAGCCAATTACAGAAGTGGGTCCAAAACACAGAAGACATGCAAATATTTCCTTCATGTGTCATCTCTGTTTTGAACATAAACTTTGATGTCAACCCAAACTTAATGCTGACACCCTCCCCACTCTGTCATGGCACCATTACTTGTATCAGAGTGTAACAGAACTGGTTCTCTATCAATCTATGTGGAAACAGCAGACGGTGTAAAATGAGACCACTCTTTCACTCTATAGTACAGTGAGTGGGTAACACAATACCTTATCTATCACTCAATGTGGACACCCCCCAAACAGTGAAATGAGACCATTCTTTCACACTTTAGTAGAATCAGTGGCTAACAGGTTAACAAGCAATCTATGTGGAAACAGCAGATGATCTAAAATCAGACTCTCTTTCACTCAATAGTAGAATCTTGGGCCACTGCACTGTTAAGTACATAATACCTGATGCAAACATTGACCTGTAAGGCTGAGTTCACACTTTACTTATTTGGGTAGTTAATTCCATCAGTTACTATATTGTGAACCAAAATCAGGAGCCAATCCTACTCTCAAGGTATCATGAAAAGTTCTCCACCTGTTCTGTGTTTTTGACCTGTAACTTACCAAATAAGTTAATTGTGAATTGAGCCTAATAGTGGCACACCGATGCACACAGCCATATACTGTATGTTACCTGACACACAGTAACTGGTTCACTACCAGAAAGGATTAGTTATGCATATTTCTGTAATACACAGTGATATAAAACAAGATACACTCTCCCTGTAGGCTGGGAGGCTGACTCATTCGTATGGCCGTCTGAATAAGCCCTAATTCTGAACCAGGTAGTGTGTTAAACAACCTATCCTGTTCTTATATGGAAGCATAGAATGATTGAGATGGTATATAGTGGTCTACTGTGCCATGTGTTGCAGGGGGTGGGGGGCATGTGGAACCACACTTGCTAAGGAGCTCACCGGGGATTCACCTATTCCCCTGTGGACTAGTCCAAGCCTGATTACAGCGGGATAATAAAAAAAAAGGCATTGTCCAAAGTGGATAACTTTTACAAAAAGTTCTAAACAAGAAAAGACAAAGGTCCTGTTAAGTCAGATATGAGAAAAAAGATAATGATAATGGAGATAATGGGAAAGTAGAAGTTTTAAATATTGTGGGGAGATTTATCGAGGACCAGCGTTTTACGCCGGTCTTTTAAATGTCCTGCACAGCTGGCCGATGTGCCTAATTTATGATGAGGTGCAGGCCTCAACATATATAAGGTGTATTGTCTGGAAGGCTGTGCACCAGAATCAAATCTATGGCAGCTCAGAGCAACAAACCTTGTCACTGGTGGTGTTTAAAAAGGCTCAAATACGAGGTCTGTGACTTTTTCTACCAAAAAACAGGAGCAGGGAGATGATAAATACATATGAGTTAAGAACCTGCACAGTCAGTTTTAGCAAGGTGGCTTCTACAGTTTCTCTCAACTTGAGCAGCATGTCACAACATGAACTTGACGATACTGATGGTAGTGATCCTTGGCAGTGACTTGATGAAGACACAAATAAGTCAGCTACCAACAGTGAATCAACACATGCAGCCAATTCTTTTTCCTGGCAATAGTTTCTCAGTAAATGACTTTTACTCCCTGTTGCCACTTAATAACTTCTACTTATTTTCATAGGAAGGGTTGTTCCTTTGGGTTATGAATATTGTTTATATCTTCCAAAAAGGAATGGTGATACACAGTGACTAGTCTGGAAAGTTAATAGAACTGCTACAAAGTCAGTAGGACCAGATGAAGCTTCTAAGGTGTCGGCAGGAGGTCTCGGATTTGGAGCAGTATGTACACAACAGGATCTGAAGTAATGGACCTCCAAATGATCTGCTATAAAAAATATATTTTATCTATTAACGTTGCAGTCACAGGTCTACTATGTTAATCCCTTTTTCCAACCTTTGGCTCTCCAGCTTTTATGAAACTACAACTTCCAGCATGCTCTTACAAACTGTAACTCTGAGGCCATAGTCAAGATGTAATTGCACAACCTCAAGTAGGAGACCATTAATGTACATTATGATATTTATCTAGTCATTGAAACTATAGTGTGAACCTTTCATGTGTCACCACCTTTTCATAGTCATTTATTACATGGCCAGTCCTTGTTATGATTATTGGAATAAAACACACGTGTAAGAGATGTCTGCTTTTATCACAAGAGCAATGCAATTTTTTTGTATCATACATAATGCTTTCAGAGACCCTGTTGTTTTGGCTGATATTTCATTCTGCACAGCAGTGCATGGGATATAATTGTAGAGAACTGATGTACTCTGCAAGAATGACATACCTATTTTTGTTCAGCATGAAAATACTTTCTATTCAACAAGTTTTAGATAAAGATATCAAAGATAGAGCCAGACACTACAAACTTGGAAACTGAAGACTGACCCCAGTTAACTGTTATATGGGCAGCATGGTGGCTCAGTGGTTAGCACTGGTGCCTTGAGCAAGGAGAACATCTGCATGGAATTGGTATGTTCTCCCCATGTTTGCATGAGTTTCCTCCAGGTAATCTGGTTTCATCCCACACTTCAAAAAACATACATATAGGCAAAACTGGCTTTTTACAAAATTAATGCTAGAGTGTGATATGGTCAAGAGCCTATACAGTAGCCACTGACTTCCCAGGGAGTTGCCCCAGCCACATAACTCTCCCTGTGCTTTGAGTCCCTTTGTGAGAAACTCTTTATACAGTAACCCTTTGTACATGTAGGGCGCTTCAACTACTTTATTTACAAGCACTATTAAAGCCCATACTTGACATGTACAATTTATTTTTCCCTTAAAAAGTATCTTTTATTAATTCGCCCTAACCCCTGAAGATGCCAGAGTGATGGCGAAACATGTCGGGGGGCAGTATGAGAGGGTCTTTTAGGCAGTGATCTATCCCAGCTTATCCCAGCTTAGACCAAGCACAGACTCGCCGTAACTAGGGACACAGTCAAAACTTATTATAATCAATTAAAATTAACACAATCAATATGTTGTACTAGTAGAGACAAAAAATAATGCCATCCGCCATATCTATTTCTCATTAAATCATGATTATTGTACAAACCTTAAAAAAACAGAAAATTACCAATATTGCACTTTGTCCTAATAGGACAGACTATTCCTAACAGCCCTCTACTGTGCAACCTAAACTCCAATTACCCTCAGCTAATGGTGCAAATACGGCTAGTAATACATTGGAAAGTATCAACACTTTTATAACATACTGATACGGAATGGAGGCGGCATGACTCCTAGACGCACGTTTCATGTGCTGCTTCCTCAGGAAATACTATCAGTTTTTCCTATATATATATTTTTGGGAGTGTGGATGGAAACCAGATTAACTAGAGGAAACCCATGCAAACATCGGGAGAACATACCAACTCCATGCATCTCAATAAATCAGAAATTAATCGAAAAGTTAATTTATTTCAGTAATTATATACAAAAATTGAAACTCGTGTATTATATAGATCCATTACACACAGAGTGATCTATTATCCAAGAATTGACATAATTTTCATTGATGGAGTTTTTTTTTTTAGACATTCTAAATTCTTTTAATGGAAAAAAAGTGTTATGACTTCTAGAAAGAAAATCTTCCTCAGAGTGGCAGCTTCCACATATGATGTGTATAATGTGCCACCCATGTTGTAGATGGCTGAACTCGTTAACTGTATTTTAAGCTTTACAATAACTGCTTGTGTCCCTGGGGGAGGGGCTGGTTAGTAGAGAACATTTAAAAAACGAAAATAAGAATAAACGTAAAAGTGAAAACATTTACAATAAGCCATTTTTAAGATTACGTAATTTCAAAGGAACTCGGATTATCCACCTGGCCCTTAAGGGCCCTTTACATGGGCCTAGAATTTAACTGATCGTCGATATTGAGTGTTAATCGGACAATTGGATCCTTTGTGCAGCACAAAAAATCCTCGTTTCCCGGAGGCAGATCGTGCTTTGTAAACATGATCTGCTGCCGGGAAACGACGAGACAGTGTGGGGAAGACCGTTGGCATTAGTGATTGTTCCTGCCCGTACTCTGAAGGAGCTGGAGGAGAACGTGCATGTAAATGCAGTGGTCTCCTCTACCAGCGATTAGCACATTGTTGGGAAGGAACGCTCCCTTCCCAATAATCTGCTTGTACATCATCCTCTGTAAAGGGACCTTTACTCCTCTTCCTAATCTGCATATTGTTTGTTTTGTGCGGATTTAGAATTAATTCCCAGCCAAGTGGCTTTCTTATTCAGAGGCTTTCATCTTTACAAATATATTGCTTGTTCCATTCAAATCTATACTTCTCAAGTTCTCATAGACCTATTTCTAGTTATACATTTGCTCTTCTCTGAAAATGCATCCACTACGCATTCATGGGATTTACCTCGAATGTTTTAAAGTAGTACAGAGTGGTAAATTGTCTAAAGGAAAATGTTACTACCCTACAAGTCACCAGAATCATAGACCTGACATTTAGCCTAAATTCACATGTTTAAACCAGGCTAGAGTGGCATTTTCTCAGATGTTCCATGCCAATATTTTTCATGGCGTTTTCTTAAAGGGAACCTATCATGTCCTTTATACTGTCCTTTCTGAGTAATGCCTCATTCACACATCTGTGTTTTGATCAGTGATTTCCATCAGTGATTGTGATCCAAAGTCAGCTACAGACATTAAGACTGTATTACATTGCATGATCTAGCAGATGATTATTGGGAGGCAAGCGTTCCTTCCTGGAAATCGCCTGCAGCGATCTCCTCCATAGCATGGGGAGACGCGATTGTTATGCCATCGCTTGTCACCATTCTTTCTAGTTGTTTGCCCACAGCAGATTGTGATCACACAGCATAATGTTCCAACAGCAAACAAGGATTTTTAAGCATTCCAATTGCCCCGTGAACAAGCATTTGCTCAGTCATCGGGTAATGGATGGCAGTATAAGGCTCCATTCACACGTCCTGTTTTTCTTTCCTGATTAGATCCTGATCCTGATCTGGATCCATTCATTTCAATGGGTCCTGAAAAAATCAGGATCAAATCAGGAAAGAAAAACAGGACGTGTGAATGGAGCCTTAGGCCTCTTTCACACGGGCGTTGCGGATTTGTTCAGGATGCGTTGCGGATGCATTGCGTTAAAAACGCGCGGATTGCATGCGGATGCAATGCGTTGCGTTGCGTTTTTAACGGACCCCCATTCATTTCTATGGAGCCTGGGCTGCGTGAAAAACGCAGAATATAGAACATGTTGCGTTTTTCACGCAAAGTTAAGTAGCAGAATGTCTCCTAGGGTAGAAGGGTACACTGTAACAGGCACACAAGAAAATTGCAGTGCACAGTACGGCAACTGTCTTTAGGCACTTTTATTATGAGGTTTTAATACCAGGAGGGCGGGGGGCGGAAACAAAAAAAAAAAAAAACAACAAAAGATAAACCTACACCTCTACAAACCAGTCTATACAACCTGATATGTAGGAAGATACAACTCTCCCACATGCTTATACTACCTGTTCTTTTCTCACAGTTGAGAGAGGCCAGTCTGACTGAGATGCAGACTTTTTAAAAGATCATCACCCCTGATTAATTAAATTGGACAATTCAAGCCAAAGTTATTCATTAAAAGTAGTCCTGGGCTTTTTTCTTGAGAACTGCAGCTTAGGGTACAGCAATGGACTGTTAGAAGATACCTATTCAATATCTACCAATTGATGTGGACTATGTTGGTGAGACTTTTCATTTTTGGTCACTTTTAAGAAATGTTATGTACTGGTAATTATGGTTCCTAATTAACAAACAAGCAGAGATCTTGAAAATTAAGAGAAACTGATACAAAAAGTACAGTGTATTGGAAAATTGTATGGCTTTTCATTATACAACAAAAAAATTTACTGTGTTAAATAATGATAGTTGATAGTAGTAGTAGATCAGCTGATAGTATATGTAACAGTGGCTGCCTGTACCCCTGCTTACCGCTGCCGTTCTGGGCGTCATGTCCAGCGGTGAGCTGCTGCTTGTGGTTTCCGTTCACTGCTGCAGTCCTGAGCCCTGGCTGTGTAGTGCTGTTGCACCATGATCCGCTCCAGAGTTTCTATCCAGCCCTGAATTACTCACTCCCTCTGGGCTGAAGCTGTTTTGATCATGTGACCATGCTAGGTCATGTGGGTTGGTCATGTGTCCTGGTTGACCAACCCTGGACCTATTTAATTTGCTCAGCCCTCTCCCAAGATGCCTCAGTGTCAAGGTCCTATCTTGCATTTGGTTATACCTGTTCCTGTGCTCTGACCCGTGCCTTGTTATCTGACTCCGCTACCTGTCTGATCCTTGCCTGCATTGACCTTCTCGTTGCTGACTCGGATTGATTGACTACGTACCTGTGCCACCTGCCCTGACCCTTTGCCTGTCTGACTCTGCTTCTGCCTCATCCTTCGGTCCTGCATTGCCTCTCCTGGATTCGACCCGGCCTGTTGACCACTGCTGTACTACTGGTACCTTTGCAGGTATCTCCTAGTCCCCCTGGACCAGCTGCCTCGTGTCACGACCCTCCTCAGGAGGTAGCGACCTGGTGTTCCCCTCTGAAAGTCTATCCCCATCATCAGGGGTAATTGTGAAGAACGAGGGGTTTCACTTAGACAACGCCCTTAGAGGTGGTAGGGCACGAGGCACAGTGGGTCCACACCTGCTGGTTCGTGACAGTATATCGACTGTAAATCTAAACACCAGTGACGCTGTCCACCCTAATTTAGCAACCTCACTATCGTTGCGGACTGCTACTGTTGCCTAAAATGAGAGTAAACAATTCTTTATGTCGAATCCCGCATAACACACTATCCACCCCTATTAATGCACTGTTTTACAGAGATACCCATACAACCGTACAGGCTCTAGTTATGTTGCTAAACTTTGCTGTGATACCAGTGCACATGTCTGTCCTCTGCTTGGTGCTGGTACCTGTATTCATGGTAGGGTGCTGTTAAGTTGTATGGAAGAGCATGCCCTGGTGGGTGGCTCAGCTCCATTCATATACTCAAAAACTCATACTCACATGGAGTGGTCAGTGACGTCACTTTCTGAGTTATGAGTGCCTAGAAGCAGGCATGGAATTCAGCCAGTTCCCTCCAGATCCGGTTGTTAAAATTTCAACTGGGTCACAGAACCGTGTTACCGGCTGAGTCCCGATCCAGTGCTCTGGCGGTGGCAGGGCAGCTGGAGATGTTCACTTCCATTGCTTTGTGCGCCGCTGATAGTTTAGCTCCTTAGTTGGGTAGTAGGTGTATGTAGTATATATATGGTGTGTAGTATATATTATGTGTATGTGTGTTGCACGTGTATGTATATGTAAATGTGTTGTGATGCTGCATGTCCGCCGTTGAGTAGGGAACCTGTTAAAAATTTGAATCCCACCCCTGCCTAGGAGTATCAAAAACCCAAAGCATTTCGTATAGATCACTGTCCTTCATCGGGGATACAAGTTGACTCTCCTTATATAGGCTTCTCATTCTATTCCATTTATCCCTTCATCCAACAATATTTCTAGTACCCGGCACCCTGCTTCTCTCTGTATTATTCACTTACTCGAACGCAAACAATTAATTTTCTGAGTTTAAAGAGGTCCGGTCCCAAAATCTAAATTCTTTTTCTATGCTCCTAACACCCCTTACCATGCATACATATGCCCCCAATACCCATACCTGCCAACTTCGGAAATAGAGAAAGAGGAACAAATTTTTTCGGCACTAGGCCACGCCTCTAACTCCGCCCAAAACATAACTATACACCTAATCCCACCCAGTCCCCTTACTGTCCCACATAGTAATTATTCCCCAGTTATGTGCCCCCCAGTAATATGACCAGCTGTGCCCCCCAGTAATATGCCCAGCTATGTGCACCCCAGTAATATGCCCAGTTGTATCCCCAGTAATATACTCACATTGTGCTCCCCAGTAATGTTGTGCCCCAGTAATATGCCCATATTGTGCTCCCCAGTAATGCTGTGCCTCCAGTAATATGCCCATATTGTGCTCCCCAGTAAAGCTGTGCCCCCAGTAATATGCCCATACTGTGCTCCCCAGTAATGCTGTGCCCCCCAGTAATATGCCCATACTGTGCCATTCACAGAAAATTGAAAAAAGTAAAAAACATATTTACCTTCTTCCTAGCAGCATCACCAGCAGGACATCTTCTTCTCTAGTCTAGAGGGGGCGGAGCCAAGGTTGACTGACGGCTGTCCCCACACCCCGCCCAGACTGAAGGTGTGCAGAGTGGCAGGGAGGTATGGAGAGTCTGCAGGGGGTACGGGAGGGATTATGGACGAAGTAGTGAGCCGATGCCTGCTCTCTGCTTCATCACCATACAGGCAACTGTCTCAGTGTCCTATGGACGCAGGGACAGCTGCCAGAAACCGGGACATACCTCCCCCGTACCGGGACAGCCACTGCAATCTGGGACTGCCCCGCTAGATCCAGGATGGTTGGGAGGTGTGCAATACCTGTTTTTCATGTCTGAGCTTTCCTTCCCCTCTGGAAGACATCACACTATCCTGGCAGATCTGTTTACTTTCTCCCCTTCTTGTTTTGTTGAATACATAACTTTATTGATACACAAGACTGGCTGCACTGCACAGTGATGAGTCACAGGCTGGACACGCCCCCCACACTGCTGTCTGCAGCAGCTACACCCAATACAACTCCTGTGTCTATCTTTCTACATCCAGACTTGAATCTACTTCTCACTCAGTGTGTAAATATCATCACTGACCGTCCACAGGCTCTGCCCTCACATGTGTATCTAATCCTATCCTGTGTGATACAGACTGCTGAGCTGTGTATCTAATCCCATCACTGACCATCCACAGGCTCTGCCCTCACCATTTCCAGAGAGTGATAAACAGCTGGAAGTAGCAAGCACATCCAAATATATCTGTATCTAATCCTATCATGTATGCATGTGCTTGATACACAGCCTGGTGTGTGCAATACTACCTGCTGAAGTGTGTATCTAATCCCATCTTCTATGATACAGCCTGCTGAGCTGTGTATTTAATCCCATTTTGTATGATACAGCCTGCTGAGCTGTGTATCTAAACCCTTATGCACACGACCGTATCCGCTAAATAAGGATACTGTCCGTGTGCGACCCGCATTTATTTTTGCAGTTCCATTGATTTCTATGGATTTCAGGTCTGCATTCTGAGGACCAGAATAAGACATGTTCTATCTTTTGCAGAACTGACATACGGATGTGGAAAATACATGGACGTCATGAGTGCGCTTTCCACATCCGTATATCGGCACAGCAAAAGAGAGAACATGTCCTATTCTGGACCTCATAATGGAGACTGAGACACTGTGGCTGACACATGGACTGAGACATGGACCCCTGGGCCGATCACAGTCGTTTGTATGATCCCTATCACTCATACTGAGCCCCCATAACAGTGACATCCACAGTGCCCCCATAACAGTGACATCTAGAGCACCTCCATAACAAGTGTCGCTGTTCTGGAAGCTCTGTGGATATCACTGTTATGGGGTCACTGTAGATGTTATCTACAGTGCCTCATGACAGTGACATCCACATTCCCCTATAACAGTGACATCTACAGAGGCCCCATAAAAGTGATAGATACCCAAAGCACCCCCAGTGCCATCCACAGTCCCCCATGTGCTATATACATTGCCCCCAAGTGCCATCCACAGTACCCTATGTGCCATCCAGTGCCCCCATGTGCCATCCAGTGCCCCTAATGACACCCATGTGCCATCCACAGTGCCCCTAATGCCATACAGTGCCCCTTATGCCATCCACATGCTGTCACTCATGTACAGCGCTTACATCGCGCTGTACATGAGTCAGTACAGGCTTCACATAGAAGCCTGTACACTCAGAAGACGGCCGGCCGTCCCGGCGCATGCGCAGTAGTGTGCAAGCGATGGGACCGAGGAAGGCCAGCAGGAGGCGGTGACGTCAGTGATGACGTTCCGTCTCCTGCCTCAGGAAGGAAAAGAAGAAGACGGCGCTGGACCGGAAGACTTCAAAATGATTAAGGAGCGGTCACGTGACCGTGAAGAGGGTCGTAGGAAGGGCTGCGCTGTGGAGGGTAAGTATTGGTGTAATAATTTTCCTTCCACAGGTTATGAAGATGGCCAGATTTTAAGTAGGGGCCGGAGAACCCCTTTAATCCCACTGGGACTAATGTGTTCATATTAAAAATCCACCTTGTTTTTGGTTTGGACATTATTTTTATAGAATCCCCTCCCCTTTTATCCCTCTTTGTCCCTCATGTTTCTCTTTATAATGCCTTGATAAAGGATGACCCTCATATTTTCTTTGAATATTATAAATATGTTCCATTTACTTAATGTCATTTTTGTACATCCTATATATATTTCATTACATGGGCATATTAATGATTAAATAACACCTTGACTATTACATGTAATGTGGTCTCTTAAATCTTGCATAAAAAAAATCTGTTTTTTATTTGTATTTGGTCCCCAGAGTTTCTTATTATCCTGAGTTTTTTACATGTCCATGTAATAAAATATATATATATATATATATATATATTACAGTACAGACCAAAAGCTTCTCATTCAAAGAGTTTTTTGTGACTATGAAAATTGTAGATTCACACTGAAGGCATTAAAACTATGAATTAACACATGTGGAATTATATACTTAACAAAAAAGTGTGAAACAACTGAAAATATGTCTTATTCTAGGTTCTTCAAAGTAGCCACCTTTTGCTTTGATTACTGCTTTGCACACTCTTGGCATTCTCTTGATGATCTTCAAGAGGTGGTCACCTGAAATGGTATTCCAACAGTCTTGAATGAGTTCCCAGAGATGTTTAGCACTCGTTGGCCCTTTTGCCTTCACTCTGCGGTCCAGCTCACTCCAAACCATCTCGATTGGGTTCAGGTCTGGTGACTGTGGAGGGATAAAAGGGGAGGGGATTATAGAAAAATAATGTCCAAAGCAAAAACAAGGTGGATTTTTAATTAACACATTAGTGCCAGTGGGATTAAACTCAAAAATTGAATCATTTGCGTTCGAGTGAGTGGATAATACAGAGAGAAGCAGGGTGCCAGGTACTAGAAATATCAGTGGATGAAGGGCTGAATTGGCTAGAATGAGAAGCCTATATAAGGAACATCAAGGAGAGTCAACTTGTATCCCTGACGAAGGATAAAGATCTATCTGAAACGCGTTGGATTTTTCATACTCATCGTAACTCAGAAAGTGGCGTCACTGACCGCTCCATGTGAGCATGAGTTTTTGAGTATAGGTTCGGAGCTGAGCCAGCATTTCCTACCCGACTGTCAATAGAAGTATCGGCACCAAGGAGAGGACAGACATGTGCACAGGAACCACAACAAAGTTTAGCAACGTAACTAGAACCTTTGCAATCGGATGTACGGTATCTCTGTAAAACGGTACATTAATAGGGTGGATTGTGTGTTACGTGGGACTCGAAAAAAAGAACAGTAGAATCAAGATATGGTATGGTGTCTTAGTAAAATATCATCCAACTTTTAGAGCTCAACATATACGTATCAAGAGGATTTTGAAATGAATGTGTCTAGTATAGATGACATTTATAATAGTATTCAGTATCTATTTGGTGTCTTATCTCTTTTCCTATGAGATTTTCATGACCTTCAATCACTGTTTCCAAGACGACTAAATGAACATGTTGCTAGCAAACTGTAATATTCCTTGAGAGTAAAGTATATATATATATATAACTATTTGATTAGACTGTCTATTGCACTCAGTGTGAAGGAAGTTGAGGAATGAATGCAAATACATACTGTAAGGGATCGCGCTCTCTCTGGGGGGGGGTGTATGGTCGCCATCACAGACTTCTTCCAACACACAGGATTTTCAAGTCCAAAACAGCTTGATTTGCTCTTCAGTACAAAAAGACATTGCCAAACAAACACCTGCCCGTCTAGGCTTTGACTAACACAGGTTTGGTCCTAACTCACCTAGTAAAACACTGTTCACACACACAGCGTTTAGATGCGGCTTCCTCAGCCATCTGTTCAAGCCCTCCTGGCTGTGACCTCCTCAGCACCTTTGGGGAGAAATGGTCCAACAGTCCTCCTGACTGTGACTGTGCAACCCTCTAACCCTAGGTGTCGCTGGGCCCCCCAAACTTAAGGCTATATCAAGCCTTGTGGCCCCTCAGCCCTCCTGGCTGAGACCACACAGAGCCTCCGCAGGCTCCAACCTTTCAGGCTTCCTCAGCCTTCCTCTCTCTCAGGCTTCCTCAGCCTTGTGGCCCCCCAGCCCTCCTGGCTGGACCACACGGGCCCTCTCTCTCCCACTCTCATACACAGAGGGACGTTTTATCCCTCCGTGATTGCACTAGCAGGCCTCACCTGCAATCTGTCAGCTTACTACAACACTTGTAGTGGAAGGGTGGGGACTGGAAGACTCCCACTACCAACCTGTCTCCAAGTCCAAGAAATCCGGCCCATGTCACTTTAAACAAAAACTCTAGCAAGCTATGCCTTGCTGAAGCAGCACAATTTCAGGATTTCAGTTATCTCACCCAGCTAAACTGAACAACTGGGTGAGATACACACCCCCACCACACATCTACTGTGAATTTTACTATACACATCACCACAATACTTGCACATTAAGCACAATAAGCCTTGGACCTCACCTAACGCTTGTATAATGAAGCATTAGACATTGTCCACTGTGGGAATATACAGAGTAAAAAAAAACAAAATAGGGAGTCATTGGTCAAAGACCTAATTTATGACGACGCGCACGCTTTTCACTGGAGTGAAAACTACTCCTGCCCCTGACTGGAGTAGTTTTGCTGCCAACACTGGTTTGTAATGTTATGTAATGTACACCCAGCAGGGGCGTAGCTATAGGGGGTGCAGAGGTAGCAGTCGCTACCGGGCCCAGGAGCCTGAGGGGGCCCAAAGACCCTTGTGCCACATAAGAAGACACACAGAGCACTTAGGGAAGGGGGGCCCAAGCTGAACTCTTGCACCAGGGCCCATGAGCCTTTAGCTACGATCCTGAATGTACACCCAGTATGGCCGGGTATGGTTTGCAGGGACAGAGTTAATTACCCTATTCCACCCCTGAGGATCCAGACACTAACTGATCTCTGTGAAAGTTACTGCTTCTGCAAGAAAGAGAAAACGAAAGAAAGAAGAACTTAGAATTTCCATGGTCAAGCATAAGAGTCAGCAAAGTGAGTTGAAACTACAGCTAACCAGACTTTGCTACTTGTGAGGGATTACAGTTAAAACACCCGTCACACTTAAGCACATCCTGGCCAGACATGCCTCTAAAGACCTGTATCCTACAGCGGGCATTACAGCCATAATTGCCAAATTAGAATTGTTACCCAGAGATTCTAGTAAGAAAGACTTTAATAAGATAGCATACCAAGCGTGCCATTATTTGCCACTGTGCCAGTCTCCATACCTCTCCATCTGTCAAAAGGATTTGCATTGTTCCAGATTGTAGCTAGATGTACATGCTACTGCGCCTGGTTTACACTACAGTAAAGAGAGACATTTATTTTGTTTAATCAGGCCTGGTTACTGACTCTTGCACTATACACTGGCCATTGCACTTTACACTCCCTGCCTTGCACCCATTCAGACATTTTACATCAGGCAGACCAGCTACCATTAGGCACAAGCCCCAGGACCAGGTTGTGCCCCAAGAGAAGAAAGGGTGTCCCTTCCTTTCACTGCACTGGTCCTAGGAAACAACAGTGAGAGAACAGCCACTGTGATAGTCTGTGTTATAACAGGAGCCACTAAAACTCCCATCCTCCACTCTGGCTCCTCAAGGGCTGCATTTTCAGTTATGGCTTTTGAACTGTGGAGACCAAAAAAAGTAGTGGTGTCTTAAGTACAAAACTAGGCTGCATACTTAAAGGGGTTGCCAGAATTTTACAAGTGATAGCCTATCCTCAGAAAGACCATCAATACCTATTTGAGGAGCATTCAACACCCTGCATTCCAGCTGTTAAAGTGTTTCAGAGTACTGTAGCTCCAGTGCTGAAAGTCAGAGTTGGAAATACACAGCTCTGTTCATTGTGTAATGGACAGAGCTGGTTAGCGGTGTAGTAACTGTCCACGACACAGTGTATTGAAATGTGTAGTTTCTGTACATAAGGTGATGAACCCCAAATGGTGCAGAAACACCGTGTCCTGGTAAAAAGTAAACCTCATACAATTACGTTGATGTAACAATAGAAGACAGTAGTTCTTGGAATGTGAAAAGCAGGGTTGTCAACAGTCCAAAATACTGAACAGTCCTTAAAAATGAGGAATTCTTTTCCAGTGTCAGTGAAAAAATTAGATGTGTCTGTGATTTTTTTTTTTTTTTTTTGAGGATGGTTGTACTTGAGCATTTTAGAGCTCCCAGTAAATGGTGGTAATGTGTTCAGTATTAGTATCTGACCTGTAGACATATATTACTTATAATCTTTATATATTCCAATTTAACCATGAAAAAAGTTTGCTGTCCGTGAGTTCTTGGATAAATTGTCCAGAAAAAATTTAGGTTGCCAACCCTTATCAGAAGGCAGAAGAAAATGAAGGCAAATTTGTCTGGTCCATGAAAGGTTAAGAGAACACGTGGATTTATTTTTCAACCTGGGTCCAGCCAACATTTATATCTGTCTTCTTGGCGGATTAATGTGTCTATTCCATTTAGACTAATATGCTGGAAAGGAGCAGAATAAACATGGAAAATTGCAATACACTACACAGGTGTAGTCAGGATGTGGTCATAAAATTGACCATATTATTTCAAGTGAAGATTCATTTTAGGGGCCTGATTCCTAAATTGTCTAAAATAATGTAGTTTAGATGAATCAGCTCCATAAGACTAGAATCAATATGTGATATTACCTCCATTTTGTGCTAAATATACTGCAATATTCCATGCATCAATATACAATACAACCTAGGTGAATGTGATCATTGACTCATATGCATTTATAGTCGAATGAGGATCACTGTACATGGAATAATTACATTAGAAGACCACTAATGCTAGGGAGAGTGATAGGCAGGTTGATGAACATATACTGTAAAATGGAAATACTTGGCGTAATGTAATTTACTATGAATAGATACCACCATGTCTGGTCATATAATACGCAGAAAAAGATGCTTGCTGATCCTTTTCTTCTGTACTTTCTAGCAACATTAATCAGATCAATGTGTAAATGGAATTTAGAGGCACTTCATGATTTGCTGTTAGCATCAATGCATTAGTATCAGCATGAATACAAGGCTAAATAAATATATATATATATACTGTATATATCAGAATTTGTTTGTATTTCTTAATACTGAAGTATTAGTAGTTTAAATTCATAATATAGCACACATAGAATTCTAAAAGCTCATAATGCACATCCAAGTGCAGAAATCCCCGAAGGAGCTGGTGCAGAGGAAGGGAGTGGTAGTGGCCCTTATTAAGTTTTGTGTCACGGTGTACTCCCTGTTGCACCCTGGGGGTCAGTGCAGTGGAAATGTAGTATTGAAGAATGAGGCCAGAGTTAAACGTAACATAGTGGAATTTCAAATACATTCAATAGTAGCAGGTCTGAAGTGCAATCTCTGGCACCAGTAAAGAATATGGAGGCAGACTGGATAGCTGCAATTTAGCATTTAGGTGGAGCTGGCCTAGTAACGTTCTGGGTGATGGGTGTCTTAACTGTAGTCCCTTACCCCACAGCAGTCTTCAAATGCTGGATGTAACTGTTTACTCTGCTGTCTTCTTAAGGATTATCTTGAGGCTTAGGATAAGGTTGATTTCTCTAGAGAATCTGTAGCAGGAAAAGGAGCCCAGATATATGCTTCCTCTCCAGTCTGTATCTCAACAGGAACAGGTATAAAGCAGGACCAGCCCACTCCTAACAAGAAGGTTAACCAGGTTTCCTGGCTAACCCTTGCCATCCATGTCTTTACTGATACATACGGCCATGTAACATAAAATGCATAACAATATACAGAAATATTTGGATAGTAACACAATCTTCATCATTTGGGCTCTGTATGCTACCACATTGGATTTGAAATGAAACAACTGAGATGCAATTAAAGTGTCGACTTTCAGGTTTAATTCAAGGGGTTGAAAAAAATATCCTGCAAAACATTTAGGAATTGCAACCATAAAAAAATCCTCTTCATTTCAGGAGCTCAAAAGTAATTGGACAAATTAACATTACCATAAATAAAATGTTCATTTTTAACACTTTGAAGAGAATCCTTTGCAGGCCATGACTGCCTGAAGTCTGAAACCCATGGACATAACCAAACGCTGGATTTCCTACTTTCGGACGCTTTGCCAGGTCTCTACTGCAGCTGTCTTCAGTCGTTGCTTGTTTGTGGGTCTTTCTGCCTTAAGTTTTGTCTTAAGTAATTTAAATATATGCTCGACTGGGTTGAGGTCTGGTGATTGACTAAGCCATTGCAGAATTGCCTTAAAAAACTCCTGGGTTGCTTTAGCAGTATGTTTGGGTCGTTGTCCATCTGGACTGTGAAACGCCGTATATCTACCTTGGTGCATTTTGTTGAAACGGAGCAGAAATTCTATTCCTGTACACTTCAGAATTCATCCAGCTGCTTCTGTCTTCAGTCGCATCATCAATAAACACTAGTGACGCAGTGTCATTGGAAGCCATGCATGCCCATGCCTTCTTTGGTTCAGTACTGATATTGTTAGTATTTCGATAATCTCCATAATATTACAACATCAGTTGGCGGTATGTTCTTGCACACTCACACTGTCCAACCAACAATTGCCAATGTCAGGCTATATGGGGACACACCCCTTGGACAAGGGGAATGGTAATGCCCGCTGTTATTCTGTACATAAATTAAAAAAAAAATAAAGGAATGGCGCAAGTTGGGATTGGAAACAAAAGAAGGCAGCACACGTTGAAGGCAAAAGTGATGACATGCAGTAAAGCAACGTTTGGTTACAATTAACCATTATCAGGCAGTGGGGACAGGTTCTCTTTAATGGGCAGGGTAAAAAAACTTCTGTAATTATGATCTTGAGAGGTTTTTGGCTCTTTTTCATATGGGTATCTATATTGTGTATTGCCTGTGCTCATGTGGTTCATTTAATTAGCAAAATTAGGTAAATATACCATATAATATGCAGCTAGTGCTATAAATATGTAATTCAGAAGTTGGGGACACAAGTACTCAGGACATCAAAGTGCGTCAATAATGCAATGCCCCTAGGACAGTCTGATAATAGCTGGAGCTATTTATAGAGAGCAGAGCTCAGAAAAGAAGACAGAAATAGCTTTCTATCCCCCTTAATACATCTTACATAGTGCATCTCAGCTTGCGGCTCATCAAATCAAAAGCATGCCTCAGATAAACTCAGAATAACACAAATCTCTAGGTGACTCCTTAGCCAGAAGATAGAAACAACAGCTTCTCTCTTCCACTGTGAAGCTCCTATGAGCCATCGATCAGTGAATTAAGTGTTGGAAAATATTCATTTTACATGTTACATCAAGGCAGGCTTTCAGAATTTATACAATAAATATTTCATAAAATGACAAGATGTCTTCTAAAAAGAGACAGAAATAAAGGACAGTTCAGTAAATCCATAAATTTTTCATTAAGACTGTTCTGAAAGTTCACTTTAGTTACTCAATATGAGTGTGTTGGTCTGGTGATAGGAATAATACACTTGAGAACTTTTAGAATAAATGCTATGTGTAGTATAATTGTCACTGTTTTCGGCAATATAACACTCACTGTTATACTACCATTACATAATGTGGATTACAATCAATTCTCTACATGCTATCAACTACAATAGTAGCTCAATAAAGAACAGCTGACTCAAAATTGATCTGTATAATTGATCTGTGTGTTATATGAGCATCCAGCCCTGTGCTTAGTGTAGCTGTCATTTCAGTTTATGCTTAATACAGTATAGGGACAGGGCTGTTAAACATTTTTGTAAAATACTTTATTAGGGAAATACAAAAAAAACAGGTTGTAAAGAGACTTCTTAGTAAAGCTCTAAGTCTCGCTAAGGAGAGTCTGTCTTCAGTTCTACTAAGCAGCAAAGATGCCAGTGTGTAATAAGTCACATAGGCATGGTGATGGGCAGTGATAGGGCACATGTGCAGTGGCCAGGTTTGGGGTGGCCCTAAAGCTACACTTGGTCGGCCCCAAACAATGTCGAGGTGTCACCAAGTCTCGCTGCTCTCTGGAAGGGATAATAAGGCGTGGTGCACATCAATGGGAGATAAATCCAGAGAGTCAGGGTCTGCAGTAAATCAGTGTGCTTCTTTACTGGGAGAAGCCAACTTGAGTTCTCCCAGTAAAGAAGCACACTGATTTACTGCAGACCCTGACTCTCCTCCCAGAAGAAAAAAAATTCATTCTGAGGAAAGACCTGAGCTATTTGTCCCTCTATCTCTCAGAAGGTTAGTACCCCTGGCCAAAGGCTATTGGCCCAGGGTCTTTGATTCAGTCGTCCAGCTGGCTCCCTTGTCAATGGGCTGGTAATCTGGGGTCTAGCTCAGCATCCCCTTCTCAGTGTCTTCTTCTTGTCCTGCATGCAGTTTGGAAGGGTTTCTCCTCCCAAGCACTTGTCCCTGTCTGCAGAATGGCAGATCCTCTTCTACTAAGCATTGATCCTCATCTGCAGACATCTAGGGGCTCTGGCTGATCTCCTTATATATAGTTACTACAGTAGCTACTACTAGAACCTTCTAGTCATAGAGCTTCAATGCAAGTCTATAGAAATGACTAAGCAGTTTTTCCAGACATAAACAATTCTATAGACATAAAGAACAAAGCTAAATCAGAGAATTGGAAGGTAAGTGTGTCTGTTTTACCCCCCTCCAAAAGTCTCTCAGTTTTAGCTGGCTGTGCACTAACCCTTTGCACAGTGCAGTGTAACTATAGTATAATATTGTAAATGAACAGGATATATTACAGAAATGCATTTCAACAATATAAAACAATGTAAGTGCACACAACAACATAAATTACAATACAAGTTAAAGGGGTTGTCTCGCCTCAGGCAGATCATTAGGATATGGCCAGAATGTCTGATCTGATCGGATCTCACCTCTGGGACCCACAAATGTCTTTAGAACAGAGCCTGCAAAGTGAAGGAGGGCGCACATGCAACCGTCCTCCATTCATTCCTATAGGAGCTCTGAAAATAGTATAGTGGCACGCTTTGATATTTTCAGCAGTCCCATTGAAATGAATGGGAAGCATACCGCACAAGCGTGCCCGCTGCCCCATTAATTTCTATGGGGCTAACAGAAATGGGCGAGCCATCTCTTGGCAACTTTTGTTGCTCGCATAGGAATGAATGGAGGGCAGCTATGCATGCGCTGTGCACCCTCCTTCAGGTTGTGGGTGATATACCTCCAATGTCTGAGGCGAGATAACCACTTTAACCCTTCATAGTGCAATAGAGTAGGAAGTTGATGGTTTTGCATAGTAGCAATAAGGGAAAAATATCCACAAATGAGCATAGTCCAAAGTACCCTTGCTCCAGGGCACTACAGATGTACATAGTCAGGGTCTGGGGTTGTGACAATAGGCAGGCTGTAAGTTGCTGTATGTGTCACATAGGCATCTTCATTGCTCGCTAAAACACTGAAGAAAGACTCTCCTTAGTGACGCTCAGTGCTTTACTAAGAAGACTCTTTACACCATGTTTTCTAGTACAAAGTAACATCTTTTCCTAATAAAGAATATTACAAAAATATTTAATATCCTTGTCCCTAAACAGTATTAAAAATAAACAGAAACAACAATGATACTTTTTAACTAAAAAGTTACAACCCAGTGGGGAAACTATGTTGACTAGAGCAGTGAATGGGTAAGTGGACCTCTAAGAGTACTACCCAGTTAGAGACTTACAATGTCATTGACAATGCCTAGTTGAATAATGCATCTAATGTACTGAGAACTGGATGCTGAATGCATCCAGATACATATAAGTATTTTTTATGAAAAGTCCTAATTTCAAAGATCTGTCAAGTCACCCAGAAAGCATTAGCAAGCTAAGTCAAATTCATTAAAAGTTTTATGCCAAGCTGAGATTTTCTGGACATGCTGCATATATACATACATTGCCAATAAATATACCATGCAATGTGTAGTACAAGCATATTTCCATCACAATCATTTATATAGTATTACATCACCTCGAATCATACATAAACCAATAATAACTGGTATATATTCTCAACTAAACCTTATTATTTACAAAAAACAAAACAAAACAACAGATCCAAAATGTAAAGTTTATTGAACAAATACATAAATCGTAAATCACAATCCAATTAAAATCTAATTAAAAACATTATGAATTAACAGGAATAGGGCAACATCACTGGACAGCATAATTAATTATACCAAATCCATGGTCTCAAATGGCATCCTTTGGTTATATATAGTCCATCCTGGTGGCATCTAAGATGATGAGTACGTGATTCAGTACTGACCTAATAGGGCCTCTGGCTGGAGTATTTGTCATGTTTGCACTTGTTAGCCTGCTTTATGTCCATTAGCCACTTCATGTATTAGAGGCTTATTTTTTATGTCAAGGGATATATCAGCTATTTTGCATATATTAATAGGCATATATATAATCAGAGGATGCCATTTGAGATCATGGATTGGATATAATTAATTATGCTGAAACACTAGGAAAGAGGACCCTGCTCGAGAGCTTACAATCTATGAGGAAGTAGGGGGTGACACAAAAGGTAGTTGATTTTGATATGTAGTAGCCAAGCCCTTATTATATTGAAAGCAGTGGTGTAGGCTGATCTGCTTTGGGCGTGAGACTGTAAGAAGATTGAGTTCGGGCCTGAGGAGTTGGAGGGAGAGGGGTTACTCTGGGAACAGTCATTTTAGGAAACTTGATAAGCCTGAATGAAAAGATGTGTTTTAAGGCACGTTTGAAGGTAGGGAAGTTGGGAATTTACCTGATGTTCCAGGGCCGAGCTTTCCAGAGAGTAGGTGCAGCTCGAGAAAAGTCTTGAAGAGGTGAATGAAAGGTACAGAATTATACAGGATTTCAATGTTTGGTAGCTAACAGAACGGAGAGCACGATTAGGGTGGTAGACAGAAATGAAGGAGCTAATCTATGGACCTGCAGCACTGTGGAGAGCTTTGTGGGAGAGGATGAGAAGTATGAACTGTATTTTGTGGTATATGGGCAACCAGTGAAGTGACTGGCACATGCTAGTAGCATCAGTATTGCGGGTGGATAGATGGATAAGCCTGGCTACAGCATTTAGGACAGACTGAATGGGGGAGAGTCCTAGTGAGAGGGAGACCGATTAGTAATGATTTGAGAATTAATTAACGCAACAACAAGCGTTTTTGCTGTTACTTCCGTAAGAAAAGGGAGGATTCTGGAGATATTCTTGAGGTGCAGATGACAAACGTGAGCAAGTGATTGGATATGGGGAACAAAGGAAATATCTGTCTTATACATGTCCCCATCACAATGTGCACGCTGCCTAGGAGTTATGATAGTGCTGCAGATTGAAATTGAAATACTAAGTTTTGTTGAGATGTTCAGTTTTAGATACAGAAAGGACATGATGTTAGAGACAGCTGCCATACAATTGCTGGTGTTTTGGAGTAAAGCAGGGGTGATGTCAGGGGATGAAATGTAAAGTTGGGTGTCATCAGCATAGACATGGTATTGAAAGCCAAATCTACTGATACTGTCCGATGGGGGCTGTGTAGACGGAGAAGAGTAGAGGACCTAGGACTGAACCCTGAAGCATACCAACATCAAGAGCAAGAAGAAGAAGAGCCAGCGACTGATACAGTAAGGAGCGCCCAGATATGTAGGAAGAGAACCAGGAGAGAGCAGTTCCCTTAAGGCCAATTGAGTGGAGCATGGTGAGGAGGAGTTTGTTGTCTACAGTATAAAACGCTGCAGAAAGATCCATAAGAATCAGAGAATAATTGGTGTTCCTTGTTGCTGTCAGGAGATCATTAGACACTTTAGTAAGGGCGGATTCTGTAGAGTGGAGAGGGCAAAATGCAGATTTTAAGGTGTCAAAAAGAGAGTTTGCAGAGAGGTAGCTTATTAAGTGATGATAACTGGAGAAAGGGACTGAAGAAGGTGTGAGGAAATAGAATCACTGCGCTAGGTGGTGGGTCGAGAAGAAGAGAGAAATCTGGAGACTTCTTTATCTGTTTAAGAGTCAAAAGAGGAGAGAGAGCATTTGGAAGTGTGAGAGGGAGGCGGATAGAAATTGATAGGGGACTGGGAGATTACTTCCTTCCAGATATTGTCAATCTTATCATTGAAGTAAGTGGCCATTTTACCAGCACAGAGGTCAGTGACAGGTTCTCGAACTTTAGGGCTGAGAGGTGAATGAAAAGTGTTAAAGAGTTGTTTTGGGTTATATGAGAGGTTGGAGATCAGAGAGGTGAAGAGCTTCTGTTTGGCAATGTTGAGGGTCAAATTGTATGCTTTTATACATTTATAATGGAGGTGGTCTGCTGATATTCGTGATAAAACGCCGGATAAAACGTGTTTCAGGTGTTTTTTGCAGGGTTGCCGTGTTCTGTGTCGAGAGGGTCAGAATGATATTGGAGCTATGTATTATATATCTATTATACTGCCCTATATATATATATATATATATATATATATATATATAGATGATGCTTAGGAGGTGATTAGATATGTATTATACTGCCCTATATATATGGATGATGCTTAGGTATACTACCCTGTATATGGAGGATGAATATAAGGAGACAATGACCTATGTATTATAATGCCCTGTATATGGAATCCATATACAGGACACTATAATACATAGGTCATCGTTGCGTCCCAAATCGCTGTGTAGCCATTTTGTTGGTACTTTGCGATAAATAAATGGGTTTTAGGATGCAGTTTGGACACTCGGTCTCTAAAAGGTTTCCCGTCACTGTTCTAGTCCAATGCATTTCTTCCCACTGGCATAGTGGGGTTCATCAAGGGTTATGGGAGCACAAAACATATAAACTGATACCCTACATATACTGTCAACCACATTCACTGTATAGATGTAAATAAAACTCTCCAGTGAACCTTGATCTCTCCCTTACCCCAAAGTTAACAGTCTCTAGACACTTACAGTATATCATAATTCCTCTAGTTATAAGCTTACAGATAGATAAATATTTCTCTTCTGCTTCTAATCCAGACAAGCAGTATATAATTGAACAGGAGGTGGAGTGGCACTTATCCAAGAGTTACGAAAGCTGGATTAATGTCTGGCACGGTCACAATACAGTCTGCTGCCTCCCCTTCAGTTATATACTGTTTGCCTCAGCTCAGCCTGAATGCATGGCTGAGGAGAAATATTCCTTTACCTGTAAATAGAGATGAGAGAATCTATTCGCCGCTTTGTATATTTATTACGAATCCTCCTTCCTACTCCGAAGTGAATCTGGATTTATTCAGATTCGCTTTGTACGATTCTTAAATGTTCTTAAAGGGGCACTATCGCTAAAAAAATAAAAAAAACATATGTTATAAAACATTAAAAATAGTTTTTATATGTATAATTAAGTTTATTATATGTGTATTGTGTTTTGTGTATTTAACATTTTTTTTACTTTATGGGGGCTGCCATTTTCATAGTCACGTGTCTATGTGTCACTGAACGACACATAGACAAATGACTTACGGTCGTATGCTCCATTCCCAGTGGGGACGGAGCCGACCCTATTGAAAAATCATGGGAGCGCTGAGTATGTGTAAAGCGCAGGCGATTTACACATAGATAGCCTGCCCCCTCCGGCGCCAGGTTATTGAAGACTTCAGTAACATGACACCGGAGGGGACACCCATCACAGCCCCGGAGTCTCCGCTCTCCCGGAGAGCAAAGACCTTGGGGAAGCCGGCAAGGGACCAATCAGAGTGGTCCCTTGCCAGCAAGCGCTCCGATTGGTTAGTCTCTGCAGACTAACCAATCGGAGCGCTTCAGTGCTAAAATGCCGGTTTCAGGCTGCGATCTCCACTCACTCCACTCCACTCACACCCAGGTAAGTTGTCTGTGCCCCCCTTGTAGTGCCCCCTGCGCTGTATTATATGATGGCAGCGGCTCAGGATCGGATTTGTAATTACAGCTCACACTCTGCTGCTACAGCTGAAATCGGTGCTGGCACCGATTTCAGCTGTTTAACCCCATGGATGCTGCGGTCAGAAGCCGCCCGCAGCATCCATGGGGTTAAGAGAGGGAGCTCCCTCTCTCTTCCATCGGACCGCCGCTGCTGCAGTGGCAGCGGCCCGATGGTTACCATGGCAACCGGACGCTTTACAAAAGCGTCCTGGCTGCCATGTACCTAAGGCTGATCAGACCCTCAGGGTCTGATCAGCCTTAGTGTAGCACTGATACAGTGCATTGCAATAGATTACTATTGCAATGCACTGTATAGCCATCAAGCCCACTGAATCTTCAAGATCCAAATGGTTCTTGATAAGTTAAAAAAATGTAAAAAGAAAGTAAAAAAAGTGTAAAAATAAAGTTAAAAAAAGTGTAAAAAAAATAGTTTTTTTTTAAAAAAAGTAAAAGTACACATATTAGGTATTTTTACCCAAATGAAGTAAAAAAAAAAAAAGTACACATATTAGGTATCGCCGCGTCCGTATCGACCGGCTCTATAAAAGCATCACATGGTCCACCCCGCCAGGTGTACTCAAAAAATTAAAAAAAAAAAAAAACTATATCAAAACAGCCATTTTTTATCACCTTGCCTCACAAAAAATGTAATAGCAGGCGATCAAAAAGGCGTATTTACCCAAAATGATACCAATCAAACCGTCATCTCGTCCCGCAAAAAATGAGCCCCTACCTGAGACAATTGCCCAAAAAATAAAAATACTACAGCTCTTTGACTATGGAGACACTAAAACATAATTTTTTTTTCAAAAATGATATTATTGTGTAAAACTTAAATAAATACAAAAAATATACATGTTAGGTATCTCCACGTCCGTAACAACCTGCTCTACAAAAATATCACATGAGTTAACCCCTCAGGTGAACACAGTAAAAAAAATAAATAAAAACAGGGTCAAAACAGCCATTTTTTATCACCTTGCCTCACAAAAAATGTAATAGCAGGCGATCAAAAAGGTGTATTTACCCAAAAATGGTACCAATCAAACCAACATCTCGTCCCGCAAAAAATGAGCCCCTACCTGAGACAATTGTCCAAAAAGTAAAAAAACTACAGCTCTCAGACAATGGAGACACAAAAACATAATTTTTTTTTTCAAAAATGATATTATTGTGTAAAACTTAAATAAATAAAAAAAATATACATGTTAGGTATCTCCACGTCCGTAACAACCTGCTCTACAAAAATATCACATGAGTTAACCCCTCAGGTGAACACAGTAAAAAAATAAAATAAAAACAGGGTCAAAAAAGCCATTTTTTGTCACTTTACATCACAAAAAGTGTGATACCAAGCGATCAAAAAGGCTTATGCCCCTAAAAATAGTACCAATCTAACCGTTACCTCTTCCTGCAAAAAATGAGCCCCTACCTGAGCGAATCGCCCCAAAAATAAAAAAACTACAGCTCTCAGACAATGGAGACACTAAAACATAATTTTTTTTGTTTCAAAAATGATATTTTTGTGTAAAACTTAAATAAATAAAAAAAATATGTCATGTCATGAAGGGGTTAAGACTGCACTGTGTTTATTTTCCCTGTACTGTGACATCACTGTGTTTATTTTCCCTGTACTGTTACATCACTGTGTTTGTTATCCCTGTACTGTGACATCACTGTGTTTATTATCCCTGTACGGTGACATCACTGTGTTTATTATCCCTGTACGGTGACATCGCTGTATGTATTATTCCAGTGCAGGAAGAGGTAAGTAGTCTGTGTTTGTGTGTTTGTTTTGTATTTTTCAGGGTTGTGAATGCAGAGGACTACGTTGGATTCGGTGGACTACGTCGGACCAGCTTTTTTTTTTTTTTCTAAATAAAATGGTCAAACAGGGGTCTGGGGGAGTGTTTATTTCAATAAAATGTTTTATACTTGTGTGTGTGTTTTTTTTTTTTTTTTACAATACTACAGTTTTAGTAATTAGGGCTATCTACAGACGGCCCTGATTACTAATACCGGGCTTAGTGCTTGCCGGTATGCAGGTCAGCACTAACCCCAACATCTATTACCTCGGCACCCACCGCCACCAGGGGTGCCGGGAAGAGCTGGGTACCTGCAGGACCGGACCTTCTAAATTGAGGGTCTGGCTCTGGGGCGGCTGCAGGCTGGTACCATTAGGCTGGGAAGGGCCAATAACTGTGTCCCTTCCCACCCTGGTAGTGCCAGGCTGCCGCTGCTGGTTGTATCTGGCTGGGAAAGGAAAAAAGGGGGGGACCCCACGCCATTTTTTTACAAAAATAATTAATATTTTAAAAAAATGGCGTGGGGTGATGTCACAGTACAGGGATAATAAACACTGCGATGTCACAGTCCAGGGATAATAAGCACAGTGATGTCACAGTACACCTGTGCAAACAAGGCCTTTGGGCCAGTGGCGCACAGATAAGGGGTAAAGGGCAGGGTCACAAGCAAGGTCCGGGGGGGAAGGGGGGGGTGAGGGGTGCACAGATAAGGGCCAGGGTGGCGCACACAGGGGGCAGCAGAGACAAGAACCAGAGAGGCGCAGACAAAGAGGGAGTGGGGCACAGATAAGGGCCCAGGGGCGCAGACCAGGAAGAGGCATACAAAGACAAGGGCCAGATCCCAGGGGTGCAGACAGAAAAGCTTGGTGGAAGTAACGCACAATGAAAGCGTTTCTCAGATCAAACTCAGTCATGCACTACCACCCTAACTCTGCTACCTGTCAGTGGAGAAAATCCCTGTGGTGGAGGAATAATCAGAATCACAATTGGAAATAACATTGATGACTGTGCCTCCTATGCTATCACACTGCAGACCACAACGAGATGGCCACTGGACACTGTATTGTGGAAGACAATCTCTTGTTATCAGATAAGCAAGTAAGAGCAGCGTGATGTCACAGGAGGTGGGAATAGCCAGATAACACTTTACAGCACTGGGCTACAAACGGCTTCCCTACACTCAACTTTTCAGTTGTGCTCCCCCTGCTGGTCAACATAGGAAGTTCTACACAATTATTATGAATTTTTTCAATATTTCCTTTAATGGTAAAAAAAAAAAAAAATATATATATATATATATATATATAAGCACAAAAAATTTTAAAACTTACATTGCATGTTTTAACATTTTAGATATATTTCTCAGTTTTGACGGCAGTTTTCCTTTAAGTACGCTACATACGCATTCTTCTTGCACCCCGGCCCCCAGAAGCAGAAAAATGATGATACACCCCCTCAAGAGATGGAAAGTGAAGATACGCCCCCCTCAGAAGTGGGAAAAACCAGCCCGGCCCACCGTAAACTATTTGCAAGTATAGGGAGTGAAGACTCCTCATTCATTACTCCGCACTCCTCTCCAGTTCAAGCCAGCGGTGAACAAGACAGCATGGCGAAACAACTATGTCCAAAGTGGGGAGAGATGGTGTTTGGTAGGGACCCCGAACCACCGGAGAGGCCCAAGGAGATCAGAGTGGCACAACTGACCTAGAGAAAACGCACTGGCACTGGAGGTGTCCGCCGTGCCGGCTGGTGCGGCGGAGGCAACTGGAGCGTCGACTCCGCCGCCCAGGAGGAAAACACCTTCCATGAGGCAGAATCCCATCGTGCCTGCATCAGTGACAGCCCAGACCCTATGGGACTATAAGAAAGCGGTGGAGGACTGGGTCATCCAAGTGCTTGACCATCCGAGGCCAGGAGACCCTACACTGGAACGGCATAAAGGAACCGACCTCTGGTTTTCAGTGCAGCGAGGCAGTGGCTTCCTTGCAGACGACGAGGATGGTAAGGAATCACTTTGTGGGCCGCAGGTCTGTGAAACGGTCTTACCTGGCACAAGCCCGTCACAGCCTATACGTGGGGGATCAGGTAGAATATACCCCCATGTCATCCCTGAAAGGCCCCTTTGCTACCGGGGTGACGTTATTGTCAAAGCCCCTGGTACCTACATGGCAAGCCGAGACGTGGCCGGAGGATCCAGCAGCCGCAGGACGTGTGCACTGCCTACAAGAGTCACCAGATAGCACCCTCCATTTCAGAGAGAAACCACAGGCACAGCCGGAGCCTCTGATCCCTGGATTGCCACCACCACCACCATAGTCCTTTCGCCTGGGTCATCTGACTACATCATCCTTCACTTTACAGCCCACGGTGATCCAGTACCAGCTACCATGAAAAATGAAGTCAGCAGCAACCAGGGGAGCTGGGGGTTCTACCTTGGGTGGACTTGCCTGAACCGCTGCAGCCAGAAGTCCTTACCCCTGCTGTCCTGACAGGAGTATCCGGAAAGGTGAAGGCTCAAGTGGCAGCAGCGCTCACAAGTGTGACCACCACGCGGTCAAGTCTGAATTTTAGCAGCAGAGGGCAGTGGAGCTCAACCACGGCAGCCAGCGTGGCCTACAGGAGGCAGGAGTGTCCTCTTATGTCCTTCAGCAGCAGTAACAACGAGCAGGACTTCAGCTCTCTCATCTGAGGAACCCTTCTACAACTGGCTGTTTCTGTCTGGCTGATTTAAAAGACACCTCATGGTTTGAACCTATGGGAGCCACAACATGGACTGTACCTGTTTTTAATTTATCTTGTTTTTATTGCCCCTGTTTGACTCTCACCCAGATGGACATGGCTTGTCAGGACCCCCCCCCCCCCATTCTGCAGAAAATTCCCAGTTGCGCCTGAGCAAGCCTATTTTCCTTTCCCCCCCCCTTCTCAGGTTATTTGGGAGCCCCCTTTGCAAAAAGGGTTCTCTATTTGCTGCTATTTTATATTATCCATGTGGATTAGGCTTCATTCACATCACCGTTCAGCCTTTCCGTTCTCATGCTCCGTTTAGGAGCAGGATAACGGAAAGGACGGATTCGGCACATAACTGAGCCGAACGGAGCCTAAGGGACCCCATAGACTATAATGGGGTCCGTTAGGTTTCCGCTCAGAAGATGATTTTTAAAGCGGAGACAAAAGTCCTGCATGCACGACTTTTGTCTCCGCTCCAAAATCATCTTCTGAGCGGTAACATAACGGACCCCATTATAGTCTATGGGGTCCTTAGGCTCCGTTCGGCTCAGTTATGTGCCGAATCCGTCCTTTCCGTTCTCCTGCTCCTAAACTGAGCAGGAGAACGGAAAGGCTGAACGGTGATGTGACACGTTAGCTGTTTGGATTACAAAATTACCTCACGTGGATTACAATTGAATTTTGGACTGTGTTCCAGTGTTTTATGCCAAGCAGCCATGAGGAGAGACTCAAACATATATCTGAGCCTATTATGCTTGCAAATGTGAAATTGATTGCACTAAAATGTTTGCATAATTATGTCTTTGCAGTATTTTAGCAGTAATGTTTTTATAGGTTCAGCACTTACGTTCAAGCACTTTAGCCTATTGTGTGTATTCTTTTTCATGTACTGCAATGTGTCCTATTATGCACTTATTGTATGGTGTGTTTGGTAAATTATGCATTATGCATAAATTAGCCGGATAGCTAGCATCTTACTTTTCTAGCTCATATGGACTGCCTCTGAGGACTGTACGCCGTGGCCTAGCGCTGTGCGTGCGTATGATGCAATCGCGAGTCATTAGTACGCTAAGGATTCGTACGCACTTTGTACGCTAATGCTTACGTATTCAGTTCAGTAGCGTACTTTTAACAACGCTAAGGCTTCATTCACACAACGGTATTTTGTTTCCGTGTCCGTTGCGTTTTTTTTGCGGACCGTATGCGGAACCATTCATTTCAATGGATCCGCAAAAAAAAGGAAGGTGCTCTGTGTGCATTCCGTTTCCGTATGTCTGTATTTCCGTTCCGCAAAAAAGATAGAACATATCCTATTCTTGCCCATTTTGCTGACAAGGATAGGCATTGTTACAATGGATCCCCAAAAAAACGGATGTCATACAGAACGTCATCCGTTTTTTTCCGCAAGACACATATGATCTTGTGAATGAAGCCTTAGGCCTCGTCCACAATTCCGTGTCAGTGACACATCTGTGAAAAAAAGCGTACGTGTTCCATCCATGAAGGATCCGTGGTTTGTCCGTGTGTCCCTTTTTATCATCTGTGTGGCCTCCGTAATTCACTGACGTTGCTCAGTTGAAAATTAATTTCCAAAGAATCTCTTATTAGTCATCAGTGAAAAACGAACGCAGATACAACACGGATGTGTGTCAGTGATTTTCATGGATCCATAGACTTCAACGGGTGTGTTTGGTCCGCATCACGGATCAAAGTAGTGCATGTCTCAGTGATTTTTTACTGACCCACGGTAAATACATTTAATACAAAACACATTTAAATCAAAACGGAAATGTGGACGAGGCCTTAGACTGTATGTTTGTAATTTGTGCAGGAATGTTATTAAATGCATAGTTCACCTTTCCGCAACCACTGCAATGTTATATTTGTGTTAGCGGGTGCATTATTGCAGCATACTGTGTTTTTCATAGACAATTTTAGAACAATAATTTAATTGCTAAAGGGCATCTGTCAGCAGATTTGTACTCAGCAAACTGGCTGACTTGTTGCATGTGCACTTAGCAGCGAAAGGCATCTGTGTTGGTCCCATGTTTATATGTGCCCACATTGCTGAAAGAAATGATGTTTTAATATTTGCAAATGAGCCTCTAGGAACAATGGGGTCATTGCTGTTACTTCTAAAGGCTCTGGTCTCTCTGCAACTGCCACTTTGATTGACAGGGCCAGGTGTGATGATGTTTTCTTTGCCTGGCCCTGTCAATCAAAGAGACAGTGTTGCATTTGTGGAGAAAACTGAAGCCTCAAACACTGCAGGATGCATTATTGCAGCACACGGCCTGTTTCATAGACACTTTTAGTATAAAAATGTAATTGTTGAACCAGTGATAATATAGGTTCAGTTGAAAGACAATTTGCAGCAAACACTGCATTGTTATATTTGTGTTAGTGGATAAATTACTGCATCAGACCATGTGTTTCATAAACATTTTAGTTCAAAATGTTGTAATTGTTGAACCAGTGTAATATTAAACGGATAGAGTAAATTTCACCGCAAACACTACATTATTCCGAAGGTAAATTGTCAATACCAGAGTGCAGTGTGTATGTTGAAGGGGGAAGGTCATTTAAATGGAGTCTGTCAGAGAGTGGAGTGGAGAGAGACTGCCCAGGCCGAGGCACTTCAGTGACAATAAAAAGCATTTTTTAGAAGGTTGCAGCCATGGACAAGTACAATAAAGGTATGGATAGACTCACCACTTCTGTAGCTAAGTAGCAATGTTACGCCTCTCGCCATGTTTGCCATTATAGTGAAGGGGGCCGGAGCAGACTTCCTGTGGCACGGTGGACTAGCTGCCGCATGGATCCGGCAGGCTGTTCCCCCACCGGAACAGCCTGCTGGAAAAGGCTACCGCAAGTGTGAAAGTAGCCTCAGTTGGATACACCTTCATGGATGTCCTGAGAGTAGTGAACATCCTTTCTGTGCTGTTTATCCCGTATGGATAATTTCACAAGCATTTCTGAGCATTAAATCTAATCAAATCAGGGTTTCTCATCATTAAGCTAGTGATGTTGATTACATGTTCTCTCTCGTTCTCACTCTTCTACCACAACAAAAAAAGATGATTACGAATACAATGAAATATTCTGCAGAGCCTCTTGCCGAATATGTCAGCATGTACTATTCCGTGCTTTGTTAAGTCATTCTCTTTATTTTCTGAGCGCATTGTGTCAATGCTGACAGTACTGTAGATCAGGCTTTCTTGAATTTGCTCAAGGTGAAGGTTAATGGTAAAAGCACAGATGAAAATGTATGACATGGACACACAGCCCACACACAGGCAGCAATTGAGATGTGAAAAGCCCTACAAACAAAAAATTTTATTGTAATAGATTGCTGCATTTTCTGTCTTTTCAATACCTCAGCAGCAGCAGACCTGAGATCACTGTAACGTAATTACAGATTTTTCACAATATAATTTGTACATTTAAAGAAACAAGTTCCATGGCAAGCCGATCGCTGAAGAAAATATGATTGGTTCTCAACAGCACTAGGCTTTTTCCAGTATCATGGCTTTTGTTATACTGCAGTATCTAGTCTTTCTCTTGACAGCTCCATTTCCATGGCTCCTATTTGGACTGGTTCATTGCTGTCATTAACACCCTCCCGACTGACCACTGGGTATTCCTATCTGCACATGCCCCGTGCAGATAGCAAATATATAAACGTGCAGGCAGCTCTTTAATCCTAGCGCTGATCAGTGCTGGGATTAAAGCTCCTGCAATCTAGCAGAAGAAGGTCAGGTCCTGACTGTGAGACACAGCGGGGGCCCTGAGGAGAAGACAGGAGTAATTTATTACCGCTTCTGCCATCTCCTGTGTCAGGAGGACACCGCTGCACTAGCGCATGGGGGAGAACAAGAAGCAGCAGAGCAGCTTCCTCTCAGTATCTGGGGCAGAGGAAGGAGCAGAGCTGCAGGGTCTAAAGGGACCCTGATCAGCTCTGCCTGTGTGTAATGCACCCGCAGGGGCTGTTTTCCTCTGTAGCTGGGGCTACTGTGGATACCCCACTTACAGTGGAAACAGTGAAAAAAAAAAGTAAAAAAAAAAAAAAAAATCTGTGTCCTCTACAGATCTTTTAATGACCTCTTGGGGGACATATTATGTGCGAAAAATAAAATATATGTAAAAAAAAACAGTCTCCCCGTTCGCTCAAACCTATACATGTTATATATGAAACCGATCATCACAAAATAGGGAACCCATTGCAATAATTAATTTTTGTGTCAGTTTTAATATTTTTTAAAAAAGCTATAATTTAAAAATAAATAATTTTTAATAATTAGTGATTTTCCTCCAAATCAAAAATTATTTAGGTACTCAAACAAATAAAACAAAAGCTAGGGTCACTAAACCACCACATGCACAAAATCACAAAAAGTTGTATTGCAGGTCTGATACCTTTTAATAGCTAACAAGATTAGAAGCAATGATGTTATATAGCGAGCTTTTGAGAGAGCAGAGTCATAGTGTAATGAATGGACATAAAAAAAACAGAATATCAAAAAGCTTAAGATTGAGTCCTTAATTATCTTCCAGATAAGCAGTGTGAAAGTTTTATGGTCTCTAAATTGATATTTATCTCAGAGACCTGGTGCTCCAGACTCTTTCCATCTTGTAGTGTGCCATAAATCCTTGGGACAAATTCAGTCCAGTTTTCAGCCTTTGAAACATTGTCATAAATTTCTATTGGCCAATTCTTCAGACTCTTTGACATTTGAAATTGCTTTTTAATATGACTACTTTCATGTGTTCTTCATTGTGTCCTGAGTTACAACAATGCTTAGACATAAGAAAGTGTACCTTTTCTCTTTGTGTGGTGATGGGATTTAAAGGGATTGTCTGCTTTTTTTACTATTGACCTATCCTCTGGATAGGTCATCAATATGAGATCGGCGGGGGGTCAGACACCTGGCACCGCCGCTGATCAGATGTTTGAAGAGAAGGCAGCGCTCATATGAGTGCAGCTTTTCCTGCTCTGTTTACCTGGTTGCTGCAGAAATTGCAGTGGTGAACAGGTATAGTTACAAGTATGGCATCCCCATTCACTTCTATGGGATGGCTCCTTGCTATGCACTTGAACAGACAGAGATTTTGTTTTTCCTAATGAGAGCAATACATCAGTTTTCTACTGGCTAAGACAGTAGCATACATTTTTTCTTTTACCTATTTGGACATAATGCACATCATGGATTTAGGTACTATCTAACAAGCAGTGTCTCTAACTTCAGTTGATCCATGTACTACATAGACAGCCACAGTTGATATCATTTATGCCCTCTAGTGGAGGCTTCAGGTAAATTCAGAAGAAGATGAAGGCTCTGTCTGGCAACAGGACCTGTTTGTTTGATGTTTTGGAATCAAGACTGTGGTGATGAGCTAATTTTGAAAGGGATTGTCCAATGACAACAACTCATTGCTTATTTACAGGATGGAAATAAGTATCAGTGGTCTGACAGGGATCTGACTTCTGAGGCCCTTGACTGCTACAACAGCATACATGCTGTTAGTCCCATTTACTTGAGAGCAGCAGTACCAGGAACAACCACTAGAAAATGTACAGAGCTATGAGAAGGATGTAGCACTTGCCAGGGGGCAGTGGCCCCATCAGCTGATGGTAGAGGTACCAGGAGTCAGATCCACACCAGTCATAAATTGATAGTCTGTTTGAAGGGTAAATTCATATGATCATATGTATCTTGTGGTCCACAAAACTCAGATCCTCTAAATAAGGATGATGTCCATGAGGCATCTGTTTTTTTTGTGGACCCAGTGACTTCGTTGAGTCTGTGGTCTTTATTTGCAGCCAAGAATAGGGCATTTTCTGTCTTTTGCACAACAGATATACAGATGCGGAAAGCAGACTGTCTCTGTGTGCTTTTCGCATCTGTATGTCTGTTCTGCAGACGATAGAACATATTCTATTCTTGTCCGCAAATGCAGACCACGAATCCATTTAAGTAAAAAAAAAAATGGATGCCAGGAAAAAAAATGGATGCTATGCGAACATCACGTGGACACGTGTGAATGCCCCCCAAGAATAGACTATCAATATTGTAGTCATTATTATTATTATTTATTATTAAAGTTCCATTCATTCTATGGCGCTGTACGTATGATAAGGGTATACATACAAAATACAAAACAATTGCAATAAGCATGAAAAAGGTGAGTTACAAACTGGTACAGAAGGAGAGAGGATCCTGCCCACAAGGGCTTACAATCCACAAGGGATGGGAGAAGTATACAGTAGGTGAGGGTAAAGCTGGTATAGTGGCAGCAGGGTTACTGTAGGTTGTAGGATGTAGGCTTGTCTCCAGAGGTGGGTTTTCAGGTTTCTTTTGAAGGTTTCCATGGTAGTTGAGCATCTGATATGTTACATTAAATGTCCCATAAAATGGATGCAACTGCAGTAGCTAGGTTTGAGGTTGCCCCAACTCTAAGTTGGGTCCCCTGGATACCATTGAGGTGTTACCACATATTGCGGCTCTATGGAAAGGATGGTAAGATGTGGTGCACCCGAGAAAAAGGTTTTGTCCTGAGGAAAGGCCTGAGCTAGCTGTCTTTCTTTCAGAAGGCTGGCTCCCTGGCCAAAGGCTGGTGGACCAAGGTATGTGGCTCAGTCATCCGGCTATCTCAATGGTCAAAGGACTGGTGACCCATGATATGTGGCAGAGTATCCCTTTCTTTTTCTGGTTACTCATGCAGTGTGACAGAGGCTCTCCAAATAAGCACTAGTTTCTATCTGCAGACAACTAGGGGCTCTGACTGCTGTCCTTATATACAGTTTTTTAGCTGAACTAGAACTAGAACAATGTCTGTCTATCATAGACTTGTATGAGTTCAATGCATATCAATAGGAATGTAGCTTTTCCAGACATAAATACGTCTTTAGACATAAACACAAAAGCTAAACCAGACAGTCAGAAGGTCAACGTGTCTGTTTTCCCTCCAAAACTTTGCATAGGTAGGAAGTTATAAAGACTTTTAGTATTAACAGTGCAGTGCTGCTATAGTGTAATAACAGTGTACAGGATACATTACAATAAACATATAATGCAATTCAACAATATAAAACAATGTAAGTGCACACAACAGCATAAATCATAGTGCAGGTTATCCTTCAAATAAAGCATGGAGATAATGGCTTTGCCTAGTAGCAATAAGGGCAAAAGTCCATAGCCCAAAGTTATCTTGCTCCAGGGCACTATACAACTGAGTGGGATCTATCACCCATACAGTAGGTTCCCACTTCCCAGGTTAAATAAAACATATCCTGTGCAGTATACAGTACTTTTTTTACTGGACGCCGAATTAGCAAGGTCTTTAGCTATATGTCATGCAGTAAAAAAATTCAAAACCATGGTACTGTATATAAAAAAAAAAATTGGGGGCAGTCAGAACATCCAAGTATGCAGGTGCACGTGGCCAGGGCTGCAAATAGAAAAGAAAAAAACAAACAAAATGCAACAGCACTCTGCAAACACAAACAATAAAATAAGTACATATAATAATGCCATAGTCACTAAATACTCAATACTAATGCTATGTTGTAAATGTGAGATTCTTGGCAAATACTTTTGTACAAAATTATTTGTGCCCGTCTGTCAAACGTCAAGGCGATCTCATTAAGACGGGAACCTAACACTAAATACCATATTCACTAAGTGCCACAGCAGCCTCCATTAAATTCAGAGGATGCAGGTTCCACATGCATGCTAAGCCAACATTATATTATACCTTTTATGGTGTCAAAATGGCCTCCACTGATTTCAGGGAATGCAGGCTCCACATGCATGTCAAGCACACATGGTACTGTATATGCCGCCAAATGGAGACCAAAATACTTTTGGCCTTATCGGTATCATGGAAGCCTATGGGTCCATTTAATGTGCGCAATGGGCGCTTTCAAGAACATACTGCTATGGACACTGCAGACACAGTGTAGAAATATACTTATTTGCATGGCAATGTTTAAATACAGTGAAGACTGACAATAAAACAAGAATGCATCCTCACGATTCTTAAATTTACATGATGCGTAGGGAATATATTTGATATTTCATTCTTATTGATGTTATTTTGTTGCTATCCTCAATAGACCAACTTCAAAGCTTCAAACATAGATGATCAGACATGAAAACATCACTGATGTATATGACATTTCACAAGTAAACAGTGTAAATAACGTATAATGTGTTAAAAAAAAAGTTAGCAGATCAAAAGTAGAAGTTAGAGTTTATATTCCGAAGTACCACATAAAATGCTAGGTTCTAGGCAACTTTACCATTAAAACAGAAAGCAACATGATGTAACACAAAACAAAACTGATGCAGGCTACTTTTTGCTGTTTAAGAACAGCATCCAGATGTAAAGGCAATATGTGACAACAGGATATCCTTTTTTAAAGGAATCTTTTTGCTCTAATATTGGGAAAAAAACACAAGGATGCAAAAATGTGGTCTGAATAGGAGCAAGGAGTAAGGAGCATAAAAGAGCATGCCTCCCAGGAGTCCTGGATCCAGCAGGACAGTCCTAAATTTCTGCAGTCCTTACATATGTCACCTACAGAAGCTTTTTTTTAAATATCTTCTTCTAAATCGATGTGGCATTAATATGGAATTGGTCCCCTGATTCCCCCTCTTTTTAGATAAAACAGATTCTACTCTTCTGGAATGGCTCCCTACAAGAATGTGGAATGTGTTTATTGGGATTTTCATTCAAAAGAGCATTTGTGAGGTCACACACTGATGGTAGGTAGACGAGAGGTCCTGGCTCGCAATCTCTGTTTTACTTTGTTGAGGATTACATGATATTAATGTGAAGCCATTACAATATGGCGCTGGCACCTAGATGTTTACATACAGTAGTTTGCATAAATTTGTATGCACACTGCACAGATGCCAAGTGTTATCTCTATTCTTGTTTTTGTATTTTAGCCAATGAAACAATGCCTCGAGCCTCAGGGGGACGCCCCCTCTGATGTACATACAAAAACCACTGTGTGCCTAATAAAGCAAGTCATTGCGCTCCAACTCTTACTGAGAGAGGATTTTATACCCAAGTCTTGTATTCTGGTGTATCTCTTCCTGCATGCACTCAGTACATAAATTAGGACAGAGGTGGACAAAGGGTTGAGGTCGCGTTAAATCTACCTCAACACTTCATCCCAAAGGTGTTCAACGGGGTGAAGGTCAGGGTTCTGTGCAGGCCAGTCAAGTTCTTCTACATCATATTCACTCAACAATACCTTTATGGATTTTGCTTTGTGCAATGGGGCAAAGTCATGATGGAACGGAAAAGGGCCTTTTCCAAACTCTTACCACAAAGTTAGAAGCATAAAATTGTCTAAAATGTCTTGGTATGCTGAAGCCTAGGCCAATCCCTGAAAAGAACGTCCTCCACCAAACTTTGTCACAATGCAGTCAGACAGGTAATGTTCTCTGGCATTCACCAAACCCAGATTTGTGCCAGGTAGAGAATTGTAATTCGTCACACTTAAAACAAGACTTGGCATTATGCTTGGTGATGCAGGAGGTGCATGCATCTGCTTGGCAATGGAAACCAATGCCACCAAGTCCCTGCATTTTCCGGCAGCTAGTTAGTTAGCGATCGCGCTGAGTATACAGATCACACAGAGACTGTCAGCACTCACTACTGATAGTGTACTTATGTCAGGCAGGGGAGGATATAAATATATATGGTATTTATGGCCAGCTTTAGCCATATATGAGAGAGGAAGTGAGGGCAGCACAGCGAATGAGGAACATCTTCCCTATTCAGTACATCGACGAAACCGTGAAGACAGATAACTCACTGCCAAAGGTCAAATTCAGTCAGTTATTTTTCAATAAAAATGCAAAATCAATAAATGAAGAATATTGCAAAAAATTTTCATTATGACTTGCCCTAAACTGTCCCCTTAGGGTATGTTCATAAAATGGATATTGAAAATGTGTTGATTTTCTCTGCAGTTTTGGTGCGTCTTTCAGCTTCCCATTCATTTCAATGGGAGAATTAGTGCAGTTTCCATTTCAAGATAGAGCATGCTGCTTCTTTTTTTCTATGCAGTTTTTTCACTGTGGGAGGAAAAAAAAAACTACGTGTATGTAATTGTACCCTAAGGGCTCATGCATATGAACGTATGCTGCCTGTGCCTTGCATTAGGGACCGTCTGTGTGGCCTAAGCTGATCAATTTGAATGGGCCCACGATCTGTCCACACTGCAAAAAAATAGAGCATGTTCTATTTTTTTGTAGACTGGACCAAAATGCCACTGTAGCACTCTGTGCCACCACTCCGTATCTTCCGGATTGACTGTTTACGGGCCTCAATATGGGCACGGCTGGCACATGTTCGTGTGCATGAACCCTAAGGCCAAGTTCACACTTTAGTTATTTGGTCAGTTATTTCCATCAGTTATTGTGAGCCAAAACCAGTAGTGAAGCCTTCACAGAGATAAAATATAATGGAAAGATCTACAGCTGTTCTGTGTTTTTGACCCACACCTGGTTTTGGCTCACAATAAGGCCTCATTCAGACGACCGTATATTTGCGGGTCCGCATCATTGCAGACCCGCAAATATACGGGGGCCTCCCGGCGTGTGTTCCGCAGCGCTCGGAACACACGCCGTGCGGCCCCATTGAAAATGCCTATACTTGTCCGTGCGTACGGACAAGTATAGGACATGTTCTATCTTTTTATGCGGAGCCGCGGCACGGAGCTGTCTCCGTGCCGCGGCTGTGCGCTCCCATAGAAGTGAATGGGGCTGCATGTATTCCGCAATTTTGCTATTCCTAATCTGTGACGCTTGTGTGAATGAGGCCTAAGGCTCCATTCACACGTCCTGTTTTTCTTTCCTGATTCGATCCTGATCTGGATCCATTCATTTTAATGGGTCCTGAAAAAATCAGGATCGAATCAGGAAAGAAAAACAGGACTTGTGAATGGAGCCTTAGGCCTCATTCACACGAGCGTCACAGATTAGGTCTGGATGCATTCAGGGTGCGTTCATGGAAACTCTCATCATTTTGCAAGCAAGTTCAGTCAGTTTTGTCTGTGATTGCGTTCAGTTTTTTACGCACAGGTGTAATCCGTTTTGATGCGTTTTTCATGCATGTGATAAAAAACTGAAGGTTTACAAACAGCATCTCTTAGCAACCATCAGTGAAAAATGCATTACATCCGGACTTGCTTCAGGATGCAATGCGTTTTTAACTGAAGCCTCATTCACTTTTATGGGGCCAGGGCTACACGAAAAACACAGAACATAGAACATGCTGCGTTTTTCACGCAACGCAGAACTGATGCGTGAATATAACGCTTATGTACACAGACCCATTGAAATGAATGGGTCAGGATTCAGTGCGGGTGCTATGCGTTCACGTCACGCATTGCACCCGCGCGGAAAACTCGCTCGTGTGAAAGGGGCCTAACTGATGGAAATCACTGACCAAATCACTGGTGTCAACTTGGCCTTAGTCTGTTTTACTATGCTGATAGCTATGAGAAGTGATCTTCCATCACAGGACTATGAAATAAAAAGAGCAATAGTTTCTAAGCATAATTACCAATATAACCATGTGGCTAAGATATTTCAAGATGCTGGTCGTAATAAAGCCCTATAGCTGGAAGAGGATCTGCCTAAGTAATGAAGAGGCGCAGGACTCTCCATAACTTCGACGCATCCTGCGCCAGTTCTAAATGTAAGACAACTTCCTAGACCATTTTCTACGTCTAAAACATGCGTAGAAAATGATGAATGAGATGGTTCTGTCCATCCTCGCCCATACCATGCCCAAAATCTTAGACCTGCCGTGAGCAGGGAGAAGTTGCAGATAGGGGCGCAATTAACCGTTGCGCTGCCATCTGCACCTGAAATACGCCTAATATAGGCGTATTTCAGTATAATAAATGACCCCCATAGTTTGTACTTATTTGAAATGCTGCAGATAGTTTCTGCAGATTTGAATTACATTATAAGCCGAATTAGTCAGTCAGAGAAGATGTTAACAGATGCCTGCAGTAGATGTTAGACATTCATGCATTTGTACTGTACATTAGGAGATAAAAATATACCAGATATGTCAAACCATTACCAAAACTGTTATCTGGCAACTGTTTTGGTAATGGTTGTGTTCTGTAATACCAAATGTGCATGGATGGCTAAATCCCCCCCCCCCCTTAAAAACAGAAAACAAATCATTCTTCTGCACAGGTCACCTACAGCCAGCTAGCATATATCAGCATGGTCAACCCTATTAAATCATACGTACTATACTATCTGTTAGGGTTGCTCATGCTGGGTTTAATGATCCCGCTGTATTTGAAATCGGTGCACCTGTTGTACAGAAATATGCACTTTATTATGTACGCTAATGAGATATTTTGCAGGGCTTGGAGCCCCCTAGCTCCTTAGAACCACTGCCTTTTTGTCTTCTTGACTGGCCCGGTAGTCTTGCGCATGCTCTGGTGAATATTGAATCTGCACATGCACAGTCTAGCTCTCAGCTGTAGAGATGAGCAAATTTCCGAAAATTTGCTTTAAATCTGATTCAGTTGAACTGGTCATCATACTTGATTCTATCCAATAAATTAGACCCAATCTAAAGTGATCATATTGCCCTGAAAAGTCGTCTATGACACTCTAAGGTCTCCTATGACATTATTTAGCCCCTTTCAAGACAGCATTAGTAATGTCAAAGTGACAGCGATATACGTATATGGCTGTGGTAAAATGGATGGTAGCCAGTGGTAACAAATATCCTGTTCAATCCTGTTCAACACACTGCACTGTTAAATCTTTTTTTTAATTAAAGGGGTTGTCTCACTTCAGCAAATAATTTGTAGAGGAAGTTAATACAAGACACTTACTAATGTATTATGATTGTCCATATTGCTTTCTTTGTGGGCTGGATTCATTTTTCCATACACTGCTCATTTCCATGGTTATGAACAGCTGAAAACTTTGCTCATCTACAACCACCCTGCAATCTGGTGGTTGTGCATGCACACTAAGAAAATGCACTAACCTACTCCCACTCCAGCGGTCCTGATCACCAGACAGGCTGGAGTTTTTTTCCTATAACATACAAGCATGACCACCACTGATGGATTGCAGGCTGGTTGTAACTAGAGATTAACAAAGTTTTTAAGAATTCGATTTGGCGCTTTGCTGAATTTCTCCAAAAATTGCTTCGTTATGAATAAATTTGTCCTGAAGTGTGTTAAATCAGGTCTTATCCCAGCCTGCAGTTAAACTTTAGGGAGAATGTATCTCTGTGTACATCACTGCAGCAACATGCATAGCTACTCCTTCCTGGTAGCGAAACAGTTACTGTGCATCAGAATGACAGGCAGGTCATATATATGGACATGTGCATCATTGTGCAGGCCAACAACAGACCCACCTAATCCCTAGCTAAACCAAAAGAAAAGCATACCTTCAGTAAAGCAAAAAAAAAAAAAAAAAAAAGGCTATGCGCCCCTTTGGCAGTGCAAACACATGCTTTTGAATCCTTTCAGTTAGCTATAGAATGACTGTGCGTCACTGTTAGGCTTAGTTCACACTTCACTTATTTGGTCCGTTATTCTCATCACTTATTGTCATCCCAAAGCAGGTGCTGGTCAAAACTACAGAACAGGTGCAGATCTATTCATGGTAACTAATCTGAGAGTAGGCTTTGCTAGTTAATTTGGCTCACAATAAGGCCTCTTTCACACGACAGTATATTTTGCGGGCTCCGATATGCATTTTTTGCTGATAAAATGCGGACTCATTCATTTCTATGGGTCAGCAAAAAATACTGACAGCACACTGTGTGCTGTCCGCAACCGTATGTCCGTTCCGTAGCCCCGCAAAAAAAATAAAACATGTCCTATTCTTGTCCGCTTTGCGGACAAGGATAGGCATTGTTACAATGGATCACCAAAAAAAACGGATGCCATACGGACGCCATCCGTTCTTTTTGCAGATCCACAATTTGCGGACCGCAAAACACAACGTTCATGTGAAAGTAGCCTAAGTGATAGAAATAACCGACCAAATAACTGAAGTGTGAACGTATTACAGGTCAATGTTAGGCTACTTTCACACTAGCGTTTTAAAATTCCGGTATTGAGTTCCGTCATAGGGGCTCAATACCGGAATAAAACGTTTCAGTTTTGTCCCCATTCATTGTCAATGGGGACAAAACTGAACTGAAGACAACGGAATGCTCCTGAAAGCATTCCGTTCCGTCTTCAGACCGGAGAACAAACCGCAGCATGCTGCGGTTTGCTCTCCGGTCCAGGCATCCGCACCAAGACGGATCCGGAATGACCCCCAATGCAAGTCAATGGGGGTGGATCCGTCTGGTGTGACCATAATGGTAACCGGATCCGCCCTCCATTGACTTTCAATGGAGTCCATTACGGATCCGGGTACACATAGACACATACAGACATAAACATACACACACATAAAGACATACAAACACACATACATACTTACATGCTCCCCGGCAGGTCTTCGGAGCGTCAGGACGGCTCACACAGGTCACGATTCCCCACAGCGCCCTCTGCTGGGCGCCTGGTGGAATCGTCAGATGATGATTCCACCAGGCGCCCAGCAGAGGGCGCTGTGGGGAATCGTGACCTGTGTGAGCCGTCCTGACGCTCCGAAGACCTGCCGGGGAGCATGTAAGTATGTATGTGTGTTTGTATGTCTATATGTGTGTGTATGTTTATGTGTATGTATATGTATGTACTGTGTGACATGTGTGGGGCCGGAGCGCGGTTCCGGCTCCACACATGTCACTGCGGCAGGCCTGATCCGGCAGCACCCTTCACCTGCCGGATCAGGCCTGCCGCCAGTGTGAAAGTAGCCTTAGCGTCAGGTCTAATTTACTGGCATGGACTTGACTGCGTAGTGGTCCAAGATTCAAGTACGTAGTGACCCCATGACAGTGGGGACGGTGTCAGCAGTAGGGCTGTGTTCACATCACTGTTTATTTTTTTGTTCTTCTGATCCTTCAGAACAGCCCAAAAGAAGCAGATCCCGTATTTTGAGCATCCACCTTCAAGCCGTCAGTATTTGGTCAGTATTTGGTCAGCATTTGATCAGTATTTGAAAGAAAAAAACATTAGTGGGTCCAAAACAGAGATAGCTGTTCTGTGTTTTGGACCCACTCCTGCTTTTGGCTTCCAAATCATGATCAAATTCTGGTGCAAAATACTGACCATGTGATAGAGGCTTCATGCTCAATTTGCATGGGTTTTTGCCATTTGCTTCTGAAATCAGTTTTATTCAGATGGAAAAAAAAGTCCTGCATGTAGGACTTTAATGGCCTCGACCACATGTCATGAGTGACAATAGCAGTGGCAGTAGCAGTACAAGATGGCGGTAGATCAGAGTAGGATCAGATGGCAGCAGAGGCAGTGGCTTGTGGCATCAGGCGACTGGTGGCATCAGAATAGTGACAGCAGCACATGGGCAGAAGTAATGGGCCATTTGTCACACTGTTCCGGTGTGGCAGCACACTACAGTCAGATCATTACTGCCAGAATGATCTAGTCTGTTGCATCAGTCACCCGTGTCTGGAAATCCTGGTTGATCCATGCATGATTCATCTTTATAAAGGTTAGTCTCTCAACATTTTGTGTTGCAAAACGTGTTCTCTTTGGAGTAACTATGCCACCCGCCACACTAAACACCCTTTCAAGTTTGGCTGCCCAGTAGTCAGAGGGATCTTGGATCTGGGGTGACAGGATGCAATCCAAGTATGCTACAGCCTGCTGGCTCAGGTTCTGCTCCATGTCCTGCTGTTGTTGGGGAGTTTCTTCAGTAGGTGGCTGAAGAAAACTGCTCAGAGACTCAAGCCGGAGCTAGTGCTGCTTCCTCCAGCAATCATGGTAGAGGAGTGCGAGTTCAGGGGGTCTCTCCAGGTTAGACCTTCGTGAGGATGGGCGATGGCGCACATAGGCAGCGACCAACTGACTACGAAGGATGTCTTGGTAGCAGTTGAGTTTTTAATCCTTATCTGAGGGTGTAAAAAAAGGCCCCCATTTTGGACCGGTAGTGAGGGTCTAACATTGTGGAGAGCCAGTAGTCATCCCTCTGCTGAATGGTGATAATGCGGCTGTCACTACACAAACAACTCAGCATGTATCTGGCCATTTGTGCACTGGACTCCGATGGACTCCCTGCTTCGATCTCCACTGCATACTGCTGCGGTCTGTGGGGGTCATCTGCTTTGTTGCCCTCTAGCTCCTTCTGCTGACTCTTGGGCAGATAAACCACCTAGTTTTGTATAGAATTCCTGGGCATTTATGTCCTAATCCTGTGACAGAATAGTCTCCACAGGGTTCAGGTGGCCGTGAGATGTAGGTGCCATGTTTTCTGTCCCCTCTCCAGTCAGATTTATCAGCATCCACTCCAGTATGTGAAGGAGTGGAATGACATCATTCATCCCGAGGTCCTGGCAACTGAAAAATAAAATGGCCTCCTCAAAGGGCCAGGACCATGGCTGGTGTCACGCATGAGCTGCCACTGTCTAACAAAGTTACACCAGGGAGTAGTCTGCATCTTTAATAAATCATTCACAGGTTTCCTCTGCTTATTCAGTTGGTCCTACATGTGGCGTGTGGAGTTCCAACAAGTGGAAACATTGCATATGAAATGATGTAGGGGAACACCATTCAGCCTTTGCAGGTCAACGAGTGTGTGTTTTGCATGTAAGGGTGGCTGAAGTGCATGCACAGTTTCCTTTACATTTTCAAGACCTTTTGAAGTTGGGAGGAAGACTTCAAGAACTAGGTGACAATGAGATTGAAGACGTGTGCCATGCAGGGTGCATGGGTCAGTCCTCCCTGATGCAGAACAGACAGAATGTACTTCCTGTTATCTGTAACCGTGGTTCCTATCTTCAGTTGGCAAAGAGACTGCCAGGATACGATTTATTGGTTGATGACCCACAGCAGTACCTCCCTGGTGTGACTCCATTCGCCCAGGCTGACCAGGTGCAGAACCATGTGACAATGCTGTGCTTTGTATAGGTGGTTTGCTGGAGGACCACTGTGAGCTGAGGACAAGTTGGAGGATGAGAAGGCAGAGGAAGACATTTGCTCAGAAATCCCATGATTATAATATGGAGGTGGCAGTGCCATCACCTGGCCATGTAATGTAAAATAACTGAATTAAAAATGTAACTAAATATGAATGGCACAGCAGGTGAACTAGATAAACGCGCCTATATATTAGACCACCCACCTGTTCCTGCTGAATCTGATGCACATTAAGTCTATGCATAACAGAACAGATTAAGTACGAATGGCACAGCAGGCAAACTAGATAAACGTGCCTATATATTAGACCATCTGTTGACACGGACTCGGAAGCATAGTTAGTGTATGTATAACAGAACAGATTAAGTATAAATGGCACAGCAAGTGTACTAGTGGACCTTCTGTGTCAGTATTTACTTGTATGATTCTATCCCTTGTGAGCTTTGAGTGACCGAAAGTACACGAGATGTTCTGCAGATATTCTGCAGAACATCAAGTTATGTTTCTGGGAACATTGCTAAGTTTGGGCACTCATCCAGATTCTAGATGTAGTTTTTAGCTTTGAGTTAGAAAAGGGAGAAACAAGATAATGCAAGATAACAAGATAATGCACGTTATGTAAAATTGACCTGTCGTCACTCTCCTATACACGCAGTTACTTACACGCAGTTTTAATAAAGTGGAATCAACTTGGAGTACACTTCCTGTCCGTGTTTCTAGTTATTCTCCCAGCTGGTACTTATCAGGTATGCAAGATCATTTGGATTCACTGTGACAATCTAAGATAAGAAGTTGCTTAGGTTTCGATAACACACAGTAAAGGCCCTTTTAGACGGGCCGATTATTCAGCGATATCGGCGCTCGGGCAGGGAGCCTTTACATGGCCCGACGAATCGAGCGCCGGGCCGCACGAGTGATCGCTGTATCGCTCGTGCGGCCGGGAAGCTCCATACTGTCAGGCGCACATCGCCTGTTTACACAGGGCGATGTGCGCCCGACAGATTGGATCTTTTGGTTTCTACAAAAGATCCAATCAGCCGACGAACGAGCGTTTTGCTCGTTCGTCGGCTGATTAGGGCCACTTTTACACGGGCCGATTATCGGCACTAGCGTTCCTAGGAACGATTTTTCGGCCGATAATCGGCCCGTGTAAAAGGACCTTAAGTCTATGTATAACAGAACAGATTAAGTATAAATGGCACAGCAAGTAAACTAGATAAACACATCTATATATTAGACCACCTATTGACAATGAGTCGGATGCACAGTAAGTATATGTATAACATAACAGATTAAGAATGAATGGTGCAGCAGTTGAACAAGATGCACAGGGCGATTACACTGTCTGCACTGTCCCTACAATCTCTCTGTGCTCTTCCTACAGTGTCTAAAAACTCTCCCTACGCTCTTTCTACACTGTCCGTGCATTCTCCCTATCCTATATTCTACAAGTTAAAGCTTTCTAAAATACTGTCCCTAGCGCTTGCCATGTCTCTCCCAATGCTCAGTTCACAGTGAAATGGCGGTGACCGTGCAGGGTGAGGCTTATATAGGGCTGTGATATTACAGGGGTTGCTATCTGCTGAATTATTCTTATGAAACTATTGGAAATCAGTGTGGATAGTTTAATAATGTTTATTACTAACTGTATGCATTTGTTGTTACCACTTACCAGCACATGTGCAGCTAGTAATTTAAACTGGCCAAGCCCTATAATCTCCTCAGCAATGTAAAGAAAGGAGACAGAGAATGCGTCACATTCACAGCTGTCTTCTCTTGATGCATAATGATAAAAAAAACACACATTTTTAAATAAATGCTATAACTGCAAAGAATGGATTTAAATATTCCTATTCATGTACACACAGTAATACAAAGATAGACAAATGTGCTGTTTTAGCACTACAATGTGCATTGCCTATTTAACATTTATTGTCTTCTTATAAACAGGGAACACACTTGAGCAGTAAGAGAAGAGCAAACTAATACAACCTCTATAAAAGGTATGTGCGTCACTATGAGGCACAGAAGACGAGAACTGACATCAATTATATGCAAAACTTCTCTCTTGCTAACAACCAGCTCTGCTGAAAACATGTTCTGCGTACAGTGTTTATATAGAGCCCAGAGTTACTGGAATCAGTTTCATCATAGACGCTAGCCCTATTCAAGCGCTGTAGCTGATGAAACACAATGTACGTAATTCTTAACTGAAATTTTATGAGACCTGTGAATTTTGGGAAAATGATGATGGCTTTTCAAACAGTTAGTTCTACTAAATATGATTTTTTTTCTTTGTGGCTTCTGTGTCAATAATGAGCAAACCGACTGAAGATCAGGCAATCCCTTAGGCCTCATTAACACATCTGTGTACTTGATGAAGTCTGTGACAAGATGGCATGTGGTTTATCCATGAAAATATCTGTGTTTAGTCCATGTGTCATCTGTATTCCACAGACATTGCTAGGCTGAAAATTGGTTTCCAGAGTATCTCCTATCAATGATCAGTGACAACCACAAAACAACCATGGATGGCATTCATGCTGCGTCCATGGTTTCATGGACCTATATAGAAGTATACAGAAATATGGCACACCCTGTGGTGTCTCCATGGACCACTGATGGGATTGGTATACTTAATTTTCTTTTTAAATCTATTGACTTAGTATCCATCGCTAGTGATCCAAAGGTATAATGACCAACCTGAGTGAAATAGTAGACATCAATATTAACTTTTTGGCTTTAAAGTGATTAACTGTCTGTCCACCATAAGTGGGCTCATTGGTTACCCCTAAGGATACATTTTAATGATAAGTGACCAATGAAAATAAAGAAAAAAAAATCACTGATAATAAAACTAGTCTTTAACACTGGTCTTCATTGACTGGATTGATATAAAATGACTGCATGATCTGTAACGGTTCAGTCAAATATTGGATATGCTGCAAATTGTTTGCAGCAAAATTGTGTGTAGAAAATCTAAGAACAGTAGCAGCAAAGTGAATGATTTTGAATCCGCACCATATCAAATTATGGTTTGGATTTCCCCCAGGGATTTCATCCTTTGCAGTGCAGAAAACCCAAAGCATTTATGTTATGAATTCTGGGACAAAATCAGCACTATTTGGTGTGGATGTGCGTGGAATTCTGGTAGATACACTGTGGATTTTCTGTTATGGAAAATCTGCAATGTATCTGCAGCATCCTGCTACAGCGTTGCAGTACGGCATTTACCTACAAAGTGCAAAGTAAAGCATTAGAGATGAGCGAGTAGTGTTCGATCGAGCCGGTATTCGATCGAATACTACGCTATTCGGCATACTCGATTTCAATCGAGTATAACGGCGATGGCGCACTTAGAATTTGTTTCCCCTCCCACCTTCCCTGGCGCTCTTTTTCCACCAATCAACATGCAGGGGGGGTATGACAGGCCCGCGGAGCACGCCTGGCAGCGCGAAAACAGCGTCTACATGGATTGGCTGGAAAAACCATGTGACCTCGAATATTAAAAACTCAGCTCTTCCTGCTCGTTCGCATATGCTGAGTGAACTTAGTCAGGGACAGAGGCTGGAGAAGGGACAGATAGGTTTTAGCTGTTGGACAGGCAGGAGCGTGATTAAAAGCCCTTATCAGGGCTACTATAGTGCAGTACAGTGATAGCTTTACTACAATATACAGTCTGCAGAGAACGGTTGCTGTATTCAGGGATAGCTGCTGGAGTAGGGACAGAGAGAGGCATTAGTGGTGTATTAGGTGCTCTGCTACATACAAAACTATATTTGGCACTACTGTTCTGGCGTTTCTTTTTGGCTGCAAAACCCTGTTATATACCTAGTGTGTATATGCACCATCTGATCTGGCAGTATACGGCTGTGAATTTTATTTTATTTTTTAAATACAGTTTATTTGGCTCTAGTGTTCTGGGTTCTGTGTGCCTGCAATACCCTTTTTGTATACCAGGTGTAAATACCCACCGTCTGACCTGTTAGTACACGGCTGTGTACCTAGAAATATAAAAAAAAAAAAAAGCCTTTTCATTGGCACCTGTACTTTGCGTTCTCTTGCAAAATAATTTTATATACGTGGTGTTAATACACACCGTCTGATCTGTTAGTACACGGCTGTGTACCTAGAAATATAAAAAAAAAAGGCCTTTTCATTGGCACCTGTACTGTGCGTTCTCTTGCAAAATAATTTTATATACGTGGTGTTAATACACACCGTCTGATCTGTTAGTACACGGCTGTGTACCTAGAAATATTAAAAAAAAAAGGCCTTTTCATTGGCACCTGTACTTTGCGTTCTCTTGCAAAATAATTGTATATACGTGGTGTTAATACACACCGTCTGATCTGTTAGTACACGGCTGTGTACCTAGAAATATTTAAAAAAAAAAGGCCTTTTCATTGGCACCTGTACTGTGCGTTCTCTTGCAAAATAATTTTATATACGTGGTGTTCATACACACCGTCTGATCTGTTAGTACACGGCTGTGTACCTAGAAATATTAAAAAAAAAGGCCTTTTCATTGGCACCTGCTACTTTGCGTTCTCTTGCAAAATAATTGTATATACGTAGTGTTCATACACACCGTCTGATCTGTTAGTACACGGGCTGTGTACCTAGAAATATATTTAAAAAAAAAAGCCTTTTCATTGGCACCTGTACTTTGCGTTCTCTTGCAAAATAATTGTATATACGTAGTGTTCATACACACCGTCTGATCTGTTTGTACACGGCTGTGTACCTAGAAAATATATTTAAAAAAAGCCTTTTTCATGGCACCTGTACTTTGCGTTCTCTTGCAAAATAATTGTATATACGTAGTGTTCATACACACCGTCTGATCTGTTTGTACACGGCTGTGTACCTAGAAATATATTTAAAAAAAAAGCCTTTTCATTGGCACCTGTACTTTGCGTTCTCTTGCAAAATAATTGTATATACGTAGTGTTCATACACACCGTCTGATCTGTTTGTACACGGCTGTGTACCTAGAAATATATTTTAAAAAAAGCCGTTTTCATTGGCACCTGTACTTTGCGTTCTCTTGCAAAATAATTGTATATTACGTAGTGTTCATACACACCGTCTGATCTGTTAGTACACGGCTGTGTACCTAGAAATATATTAAAAAAAAGCCTTTTCATTGGCACCTGTACTTTGCGTTCTCTTGCAAAATAATTGTATATACGTAGTGTTCATACACACCGTCTGATCTGTTTGTACACGGCTGTGTACCTAGAAATATATTAAAAAAAAAGCCTTTTCATTGGCACCTGTACTTTGGCGTTCTCTTGCAAAATAATTGTATATACGTAGTGTTCATACACACCGTCTGATCTGTTAGTACAGCGGCTGTGTACCTAGAAATATATTAAAAAAAAGCCTTTTCATTGGCACCTGTACTTTGCGTTCTCTTGCAAAATAATTGTATATACGTAGTGTTCATACACACCGTCTGATCTGTTAGTACACGGCTGTGTACCTAGAAATATAGAAAAAAAAAGCCTTTTCATTGGCACCTGTACTTTGCGTTCTCGTTGCAAAATAATTGTATATAACGTAGTGTTCATACACACCGTCTGATCTGTTTGTACACGGCTGTGTACCTAGAAATATTTAAAAAAAAGCCTTTTCATTGGCACCTGTACTTTGCGTTCTCTTGCAAAATAATTGTATATACGTAGTGTTCATACACACCGTCTGATCTGTTAGTACACGGCTGTGTACCTAGAAATATATTAAAAAAAAAGCCTTTTCATTGGCACCTGTACTTTGCGTTCTCTTGCAAAATAATTGTATATACGTAGTGTTCATACACACCGTCTGATCTGTTAGTACACGGCTGTGTACCTAGAAATATATAAAAAAAAAAGCCTTTTCATTGGCACCTGTACTTTGGGTTCTCTTGCAAAATAATTGTATATACGTAGTGTTCATACACACCGTCTGATCTGTTAGTACACGGCTGTGTACCTAGAAATATAAAAAAAAGGCCTTTTCATTGGCACCTGTACTGTGCGTTCTCTTGCAAA
>ONZH01022156.1:0-46043 GCA_900303285.1 Rhinella marina | reverse complement strand
CCCTCTTGGACCCTCGCTACCGGTCTAAAATGGGGGCCTTTTTTTCACCTGCTGAGAGGGAGGACAAACTGAAGTACTATAGAGACATCCTATGTAGTCAGTTGGCTGCTGCCTATCTGCGTCGTCGTCCATCCTCTCGCAGGTCTGACCGGGGGGTCCCTCAGCGCTCACATACCACCGTTATGGCTGCTGTGGGGGGGTGGGGGGGTTGGAGCAGTACTAGCTCCATCAGCAGCAACTTGAGTCTGGAGTCGCGGATGAGCAGCTTTCTTCACCCGCCAAGTGTGGAAAGTACTCACCAGCAGCAGGTAGACCTGAACCAGCAGATGGTGGCCTACTTGGACAGTACCCTGCCACCCCACATTGAAGATCCGCTGGACTACTGGGCAGCCAAACTGGATTTGTGGCCGCAACTGGCCGAGTTTGCACTGGAGAAGCTGTCCTGCCCGGCTAGTAGTGTGGCATCAAAGCGGGTGTTCAGTGCGGCGGGGGCCATAGTTACCCCAAGGAGAACTCGCCTGTCCTTCCAAAATGTGGAAAGACTCACCTTTGTCAAGATGAATCAGGCGTGGATCAGCCAGGATTTCCACCCACCAACGCCTGATGCATCAGATTAGATCAGCCATGATGTGTCACCCAAACCTTGACAAATGAGACTGTATTCTTCAGGCTACCTGCCTCAGCCACTCTTATGATGCTGCCACCCGCCTGATGCCACACATCTACCAGCTGCTCCTTCTATCACCCAGCATCTTTACCAGTGACTGGTATTGCCACCCACCTCTCCACTCTGTCACTGACCCAATATATAGCCTTCTGATGCTGCTGCCACCTCAACAATCAGGTCTCCTCATGCTGCTACTGCTGTCACCTCCAGTCCACTCTGTGGCCTGATGATGCTGCTGCTGCCTCCACATGCTGTGTCTTAGCTGCCGCTACGTCCAAATTATGTAATTGTGCCACTCTGTGGCCTACTCATGCTGCTGCCGCCGCCTCCACACGCTGTGTCCTAGCTGTCGCTACCTCCAAATTATGTAATTGTGCCACTCTACGGTATGCTGCTGCTGCTGCCGCTGCCGCCTCCACACGCTATGTCCTAGCTGCCACTACCTCCAAATTATGTAATTGTGCCACTCTGTGGCCTACTCATGCTGCTGCCACCGCCTCCACACGCTGTGTCCTAGCTGCCGCTACCTCCAAATTATGTAATTGTGCCACTCTGTGGCCTACTCATGCTGCTGCCACAGCCTCCACATGCTGTGTCCTAGCTGCCGCTACGTCCAAATTTATGTAATTGTGCCACTTTGCGGTATGCTACCGCTGCTGCTGCCGCCGCCTCCACATGCTGTGTCCTAGCTGCCGCTACCTCCAAATTATGTCATTGAGCCACTCTACGGTATGCTGCTGCTGCTGCTGCCTCTACACGCGGTGTCCTAGCTGCTGCTACGTCCAAATTATGTAATTGTGCCACTCTGTGGCCTACTCATGCTGCAGCTGCCGCCTCAGTATGCTGTGCCTTAGCTGCCGCTACCTCCAAATTATGTAATTGTGCCACTCTACGGTATGCTGCTGCTGCCTCCGCCTCCACATGCTGTGTCCTAGCTGCCGCTACGTCCAAATTATGCAATTGTGCCACTCTACGGTATGCTGCTGCTTCCACACGTTGTGTCCTAGCTGTCGCTACCTCCAAATTATGTCATTGAGCCACTCTGTGGCCTACTCATGCTGCTGCCACTCTATTGTATATTGCATTTAAATTTTTATGACTGCTACTGCCTCTCCCAGGGTATGTCACTGTGCCATTCTGTCTCATTAAAATTAGTACGACTCCTGCTGCCTCTCCCACTCTGTGGCCTTGAAATGTATTCGACTGCTGCATCTTGCAGCTGCTGTTACGGTGCCACTCGGTGGCCTAGTAAATGTATTTGACTGCTGCTGCCTCTTGCAGCTGCTGTTACGATGCCACTCTGTGGCCTTGAAATTTCTTCGACTGCTGCCTCTTGCAGCTGCTGTTACAGTGCCACTTTGTGGCCTTGAAATTTCTTCGACTGCTGCCTCTCGCAGCTGCTGTTACGGTGCCACTCGTTGGCCTAGTAAATGTATTCGACTGCTGCTGCCTCTTGCAGCTGCTGTTACGGTGTCACTCTGTGGCCTTGAAATTTCTTCGACTGCTGCTGCCTCTTGCAACTGCTGCTACGGTGCCTCTCTGTGGCCTTGAAATTTTTTCGACTGCTGCTGCCTCTTGCAGCTGCTGTTACGGTGCAACTCTGTGACCTTGAAATTTCTTCGACTGCTGCTACCTCTTGCAGCTGCTGATAAGAACATATGCTACAGTTGATCTTAACCAAAAGGCCGGGAATTCTTTTTTACGGTCTGCTCTTCAGGTTATGTCACCATGCCACTCTCTGGCCTGATGCTGCTGCCGTCGCCGACTGCACATGCCGTCTCCTAGCTGCCGCTACCTCAAAATTAGGTAATTGTGCCACTCTATGGCCTCCAAATTGTACTACTACTTCCACTGCTGCTGCCACTTCCAGGGTCTGTCATTCTACCACTCTGTGGCCTACTCATGCTGCTGCCACCTGGCCATACTGTCGTCGTGCCACTCTATACGCTACGCTACTGCCACTGCCATCCCCACGCTTCCTGGGGGGCTCTGCTTGTATAAGCGTGTAATAGAACAGGTTCTGTCGAAATGTATGTGGAATCAGTGAATTGGTGTAAAAGGCGTGCGCTTTTGGCGCTCTAGTAGGATCTTGGGCCTCTGCACAATTCTTTATAGCTGGCGCTAACATTGACCTGTAAGGCTGAGTTCAGACTTGAGTTGTTTTGGCTCCTTAACTGCCCAAATACATAAAAGTTTGCAGCGATTCTAAGAGCGAAGCCTGTTATGTGCGTGTCACACTGGCTCACAGTATTCTTTCACTACCACAGTAGACTACCTATTAGTGTTGAGCGAGCATGCTCGGCCGAACTCGCTGTTCGGCCGAGCATGCCTACGCTCGGCTCCGCTCGGTGTTCGGCTGAACACCGAGTGTATGCGAGCGCAATGCTGGCATTCACTGTAATGTTGATTTGTACGCTAATGCTATGCATTGTATGCTAATGCTTACAAATTTGTATGCTAATGCGTACGCATTTGGATGCTAATGTGTACACATTGTGCGCTAATGCGTACAAATTCAGTTAATTAGCATACTTTTACGAGCGAAAGGAGTAAAAGAGGAGACCTTTTCCTATTAACCAGACACCCTCCCCTCTTCCGAGCAGGGGGGGTGCCTGGTTTAGTCCCATTGACTAACATTATGCTCGAGTGCTCGGCCAGAGCACCCGAGCATACGAGTACAGAGGTGCTCGCTCAACACTACTCCCTATGCGTTTTACCGCAAGGTACAGTGTTCTACACCACTATCCAGGCTCTCTGCAGCCCGGAAGTAGCCGTTTTTTAACGCGATTCGCAACGAATTTATTCGGATCGAAGCAAATCTTTTCGGAAAAATCGGCGAACCAGCCGAATCTAATTTTTGAAAAATTCGCTCATCTCTACTCCCTCCCTTTTACCATTATTTAGAGGACTTATCTGCTCTGACCTTGGTTTGCTGTTACATAGTTAAAGGGGTTGTTCCAGGAAAAATATTGTATAGTTTTCAAACCAGAACCTGCATATAAGCCACTGAGTTATTCAATAAAATATATCTGTATAGGGCCACCAACAGTTTTTTTTTCTTATTTTATTGACCTGTTCACTGAGAAAGCCGCAAATGTTCAGTTTCATCCTTCAATTGCCTCCTGAGCTGTGATAGGGAGAGCTGGTACGCGCCCCCTGAGCTACGACAGAAAAGACACTCTCCTTGAGCTGCCAGCTTGATATAAGTCTAGCAGTGCAGCGAATGGGGAGATCTCTGGATCCATGTGAGGTACAGGGCTGGTTGTAGCTTTTTTTAGAAAGAGATTCTCATGTTCTATGTGATGTCTGATTTTCATTTTTTACATTAGTCATGGGATAACCCCTTTAAAGATTTTTATGGGATTTGTTTGCTGTATTTCACCACCTCATCTTATATTTTTGCAGATTTTATCTCTTTTACAGATTTCATTAAGTAATTTTTAAATGCTACAGCTGACCCATCAGATTTGTATTTTTAAATGCTTTTTGTCATTTATTGCCCTTTTTACAGTAGCTGTAAGCTATGGGGGTTTTAATTTTAGCTGTTAATACCTACATGAATAAATTTTGCAGTATAATTACCCAATGTGGATTTAAAGCTCTCCCATTTATCCTCTGTACTATGTTATGTGACAAAGGATGCTACTAATTTATGCCCTGAAATGCTGCCCTCAACCCAGGGAAATTGGCCTTTTTAAACTTCAGGGGGAGATTTATCAAACTGGTGTAAAGCCCATAGCAACCAATCAGATTCCACCTTTCATTTTCCAATGGAGCTGTGAAAAATGAAAGATGGAATCTGATTGGTTGCTATGGGCAACTAAGCCAGTTCTGCTTTACACCAGTTTGATAACTCTCAACCCATGTCTTTATTGGCTACGTGTTTCGTGTGAAACCAGGACAGATTTGCACATTAAGGAAGATGTGACATAGTTCTTTTTCAGATGAGCATCTGCCTTCCTGTCCATGATGCCTTTTAAACAGTGGACTCCACAGAGGGATATAGCTTTTTTAAGAGAGACTTGCAACAGTCAAATCCAATTTAGGAGGATTCCCACTCATCTGTATCTTTAGGATCAAGTCCTTTAAATCTTGCTTTTAAGTCTACCTTTATAATTAGTTCAACCCAAGCATTCTGGAGACAGTCTTTCGGAAGAGGATGAAAGGACATAAACTTGCATTTTTTTTGGAAAGTAAAAATGTATCTGGTTCTTTCAGAGTCTCTAAGAGTCTATTCTCTCTAAGGTTTTCTCTGTTTCAGTAGTATTTTACTGCTTTAAGTAGTTTGGATGCATCTTATGGTAATGGCAGAGATCTTCAGAAACAGATGAAGCAGAGTCACCGGAGACAATTTCACCTTCTCACAAGACATAAATCAGATCTAGAAGTAGAATAAGAAGGGGTGCAGTGTCTTCTGCTGTTTTGCATTTGGGCCTGCCATAAGAACCTGCAGCTTGAAAACCTCAGACAGATGATTCTTGGGCCATAAAATGATTTGCTTTTCTTCTTTACTCACTGGAGCATCCTTTTCGAAATTCAAATAGTTAATACAAAGATCTTCTGATGCATTATCTGGGAGAGGGTGCTGACGATCAGTATATGAAGTGTAGCGATCTGCAGGGGTAGTGCTGTGAGGAAGATAAGAGTGGTAGTGGTGGTACAGATAGGAGACATAGTGTTTCACCATAGCTGTCCTCGCTTTGGCGATCCCTAGTTCAATACAGTGAATGAAGGGTACACCCTTTCTGCCCTTAGGGAACTCACTGACTTCTTATGGCTTCTGCTTGATGGAAGTTGGGGAACTCTTGATGGTGAGCAGTTGGAAGGTTGCAAGGAAGCAGGGCAAGTGCAGATATAAATATAATATATAGGTGTGTTTATCTACTTCATCTGCTGCGGCATTTGTAATTAATTTGTTCTGTTATACATAGACTTACTGTGCATCAGACTTATTGTCAAGAGTTTACCTAGTTCATCTGCTGTGCCATTCATACTTAATGTGTTACATTAGTGATTCAGCTACTGTACACTATTGCCAACAGATAGTTGCCTGGGTACTCCAAAAGAACAGGCAGTGGCAAACATGTTGCTGTAGCCAGCACAAGTTGCAGCAGAAGAGGTGGTGGTAGCAGCAGTAGCAACAGGCTAGAGCTGCCACTGTCATCCAGCGGTCAATCCAGCTGTACTGGAATGGTTGACTCGCTCTTCAACATCATCTCAGGTGACAACAGATACACACAGCCAAGAATTAGTGGGCTCCTCTGACATCTCACTTAGTTGGCATGGTCCAGGAACAACATTTGTGCCCTCACCTGTCCTGCAACTGCCTCTTTCTTTTGCAGCCCCTTCTGCTCAGGAAGTAATGCATGCTGCCAGCGAGCGAGGGCGAGCTTAGTGAGGACAGTTAGCAGATACAAACAAGCACAGACTTGGAGGAGAGGTCCGCCGCATGCTCCCTTAGGCGTGCAACTAGCAATGATGACAGTCGGATGGGAGCATATCTTGCAAGTGGTCAGGGAAGTGGCCATGAGACTGGTGAGGGTGACATAAGTGATGAACAGACAGTAGTGGATAGGAGGATGTAGAAGATTGCACGTGTAAACCAGGTGAAGAGGGGGCATCATCATTATCAACGAGGATGAGGGAGGCAGCAGGCTGGTGAGACAGCAGCAGAGTGGCAGCGGGCTAGTCAGCCAGCAGGCTGAAAGCAGTGGGAGATCTGGTGTTGGGATTAAAATGTCATACTCGGCAGTGTGGGAATTTTTTATCAAGTCACTGGAGGACGTTAGCATGGCAGCAGGGACGTACATAGAAATCATTGGGCCCCATAGCAAGAATCTGAATTGGGCCCCCTAACTCCGCCCAGTACCCACCCCTGGCCCATCCCATCTCCTGCCCTGGCTCCTCCCCTGCCACACCCCATTTGCTGCAAAGGGAACGCCGTAGGAACAAAACCCATAAAACAGTGGAGGAATTGCTTTTTTTCCCCAATTCCTCTCCATTTGGATTTTTTTTCCGCTTCCCACTACATTGTATGTCATATTAAATGGTGGCATTCGAAAGCACAACTTGTCCCACAACAAATAAGACCTCATACAGCTATGTAAATGGAAATATAAAAAAGTTATGGCTCAAGGAAGATAGGGAAGAAAAATGAAAATGCAAAAACAAAAAAAAAACTTCTGGTATCCTAAGGGTTAAAGGGGTTATCTAACCCCTATTATGCCCCCCAAAATGCCCGGGCACCACATGCAGAAATGTGGGAAGGGAGGGGGGAAGTCAACTGAACATAGGAACGGACAGGGCCAATTCTAACTCTTTTGCTTCCTGAGGCAAAAATTTAAATGGCAACCCCCCCCCCCCCATTAAAAATTAGTATGAAAGCCAAGTAGCCACCAAATTCCGAGACCGTCCTGCCAGATCTGGGGCGGTGTAAGTACAGATAATGTTGTTATCACCTGCAGTCCTATGTAACACCACAGGTAAGACCGTGATAGCGCTCTGAGTACAGATAATGTAGTAGATGTCACCTGCAGTCCTATGTAACACCACAGATAACACAGTGATAAGGCTACTTTCACACTAGCGTCTTGGAATTCCAGTATTGAGCTCCGTCACAGGGGCTCAATACCGGAATAAAACGGTTTAGTTTTGTCCCCATTCATTGTCAATGGGGACAAAACTGAACTGAAGACAATGAAATGCTCCTAGAAGCATTTCGTTCCATCTTCAGACCAGAGAGCAAACTGCAACATGCTGCGGTTTTCTCTCCGTCCTGGGCATCCGCACCAAGACGGATCCGGAATGACCCCCAATGCAAGTCAATGGGGACGGATCCGTTTGCTGTGACACACTAGTAAACAGATCCGTCCTCCATTGACTTTCAATGGAGTTAATTCCGGATCCGTTTAAAAGATGTTAAGATGTAAAAGATAATAAAACCGGATCCGTTCATTACGGATCCACAAGGTTGTATTATCACTACGGATCCGGTGGGCCCCTTCACCCGCCGGATCCGTAGTAGAGGCTAGTGTGAAAGTAGCCTAACTCTCTGAGTACAGATAATGTAGTGGATGTCACCTGCAGTCCTATGTAACACCAGATAACACTAGTGCTGATAATCAGTAGTGTTAACTGCAGTCCTATGTAAAACCACAGATAACACTAGTGCTGATAATGTGGTAGTGTTACCTGCAGTCCTATGTACAACCACAGATAACATTAGTGCTGATAATGTGGTAGTGTTACCTGCAGTCCTATGTACAACCACAGATAACACTAGTGTAGATCATGTGGTAGTGTTACCTGCAGTCCTATGTATAACCACAGATAACACTAGTGTAGATCATGTGGTAGTGTTACCTGCAGTCCTATGTATAACCACAGACAACATTAATGTAGATCATGTGGTAGCGTTACCTGCAGTCCCATGTATAACCACAGATAACACTAATGTAGATCATGTGATAGTCTTACCTGCATCCTTAGTGTGCCTCCCTGTGCCTCTCCCATGGACTCCATGATGGCGGCAATGTCTCCTCTTCCGTCTTCTTCTTCTTGCCCCCACAGAACGTCCTGATGCAGCTGTGTCAAGACATAGGAACACTGTAGGCATGGTGACAGTGACACACACAGGGACAGGAACACAGGATGACAGACACACAGGGACAGACATACACACACACAGGGGGACAGACACACACAGGGGGACAGGGACACATAGGGGCAGGGACACAGGGACAGCCACACACACAGGGGGACAGACACACACATGGGGACAGACACACAGGAGGACAGAGACACAGGAGGACAGACACACAGGAGGACAGACACACAGGAGGACAGACACACACACACGCACAGGAGAACAGACACACAGGAGGACATACACACACACAGGGGGACACACACACACACAGGAGGACAGCCACACACACAGGGACACACACACACACACACAGGAGGACAGACACACACACATGGGGACAGACACACAGGAGGACAGACACACACACACACAGGAGGCAGGGACAGACACACAGGAGGACAGACACACACACAGGAGGACATACACACAGGAGGACAGACACACACACACACCGGGGGACAGACATACACACAGGAGGACAGACACACACACACGGGGACAGACACACAGGAGGACAGACACACACACAGGGGGACAGGCACACAGGGGGACAGACACACTGGGACAGACAGACACACTCACATGGACAGACAGACTCACAGGGACAGACAGACACACAGGGACAGGGACAGACAGACAGACATACAAGGACACACACACACACACACACAGGGACAGGGACACACAGCTAGGCCTCACCAAACTCCAGCCTGGCTCCTCTCCATACAGCAATACAGCGCTCTTCTCCTCAGGCTCCTCCCCCATTGGTCACATGGTCGGATGATGTCAGAAAGGTCCTTTAGACACAGCAACATCTATTCCTGGATGTAGGGGTGAGCGGACCTGGGATGGGGGGGTTCAGAGCATGAGGGGGGTGGGTGCTGAGCATAAGAAGCCGCAGGCTACCTCAATGCCCCAAGTTACTTAATTATGAACAACCTGGACACAAATGCCTGTTGTGCAGACTATATGCAGGGGGAGGGGCCTTCCTTGCTCTCCGGGCCCCCCTGTGCTGCGGGCCCCATAGCAGCTGCGTGGTCTGCCTATATTGGCAGTACGCCACTGTATGGCAGATATGTTGTCAGAAGGTGTAGCGCGGTCAGGGTGTTAATGTTGGAACCATGGCCCTGCGTCAACACTTGGAGCATCACCATAAAGTGGCCTGGGAAAATCGTGACACTAATGTAGTGGTATAGCCTGATGCAGCTGCATCTTCCAGCGGCCCACACGCCTTCTCCAGCAGTCAGGGCTCCTCAACCTCAGCATAAGGAGGTGGTCATTCCTTCCCTTCGTCTATTGCTCCTGGTGCTCCTCCTACTCATCATTACGTGCTTCACCAGCAATCGATCACCGAGGCAATTGCACAGAGATAATAGTATGAGTGTACTCATCCAACGGCGCAAAAGCTGAATGTGCACCTGGCCAAGTTGCTGGTACTACAGTCCCTACCTTTCCCTATCGTGGACTCTGAGCATTTCAGAGAACTGATGGCTTGTGCCCACCCAAGGTGGCGAGTCCAAAGCCGTCATCACTTCTCTATAAAAGCTGTACCAGTCGTGCACAACTATGTAGAAGGTGGGCCAGTCCTTGAGCCTGTCAGTGTCTGGTACAGTTCATTCCAGCGCTAATATGTGGAGCTGTAGCTATGGTCTAGGACAATGTATGTCTTTTACAGCTCACTGGGTAAATGTAGTTTGACCCAGGCACACTAGCAACTTGGCCAAGTGATTAATAATGCCGCCTCGACATTGTTATTGTGGGATTTCTGCGCCAATGTCCTCCTCTGCCTCCGCATCCTCCACCTTGTCCTGCACCTCCATTGTAGGCACAGTTCAGAGTGGTTCTCCAGCATATCACCCATTCAAAGCACGGTGTTGTCACGCGGTTTTACACCTGTTCTGCCTGGGTGAATGGAGTCACACTGGGGAAGAACTGGTATACATAATCAACCAAGAAATCAAATCTTGGCTGTCTACTCGCCAGCTGAACATAGGAACCATGGTCATTGATAATGGGAAGAACATTCTGTCAGCGCTGCATCAGGGAGGGCTGACCTATGCGCCCTGCATGGCGCACATCTTCAATCTAATTGTCACCCGGTTTCTGAAGTCTTCTAGCCCACTGCAAGACATCTTGAAAAGGAAAATATCTTGTCTAGGAAACTGTACATGCACTTTAGCTACTCTTATAATGCAAAACATGCCCTCTTTGAGCTGAAAAGGCAGAATGGTGTTCCCCTACATCACCTCATATGCTACAGTATGTTTCCACACATTGTAATGCCACCCTTCACATGTTGGACCAACTGTATGAGCAGTGGAAACCCGTGACCGTTTGCTCATGCCCTTTGATGGGGCTACTTTAATTATCAGTCACCAGGACTACGGGATGAATGATGTCATTCCACTCCTTCACTTCCTGGAGGGGATGCTGATAAATCTGACTTGCCAGGGGACAGAAGACGTGGCGGCTATATCTCACGGCCACTTAAAGGGAACCTGTCAGATCCAAAGCACCCCCTGAACTAGAGTAAGAGATGTATAGTGTAAGTGGTGCTGAATCCAATTATGTAAGTTTTATCTTCATACTCCCTTCCATTCTGATGCTGTGCTCCCACAAACCGGCAGTAAAATGCATTGAGAGGACTCTTCTTTGAGTGAGCACTGGAGTCCACTGAGTGCATTTTACTGCTGGTTTGTCAGAGCACAGAGTCAGAATGCAAGTGAGTATGAAGATAAAAATGACATAACCGGACTCCACGTCACTTACACTATACACTGCTTACTCTAGTTTGGAGGGTGTTTAAGAGCTGACAGATTCCCTTTAAGCCCTGTGGAGGCTGAACTGGAAAAGGAGGAGGAGGACATAAATTGTCAAAAAGGAATTCTCTGTGGCAGTATGCATTGGAGATTGAGGCAGGGAGTGTAAATGGCTAGATGTATGCAGTGTTGAGATGAGCTAAGCGAGCTTCGGATCCTACATCCAAAGTCTCTTTGCTCAAAACTTTGTTTCATTGCTGTACGGCTCCAGCGAGGGAAATTTGTTATCGTCGAAGTCTCGCAGTACTTCAGTGAATAACTTTGGAATTTGATTTTTTGATTTTCCTTTTTAAAACTTGGATCTAAAGTAGGCATCGATACCAAGCTACCAGTGTGTACCGAAGCTGACTTCTGATATCTGTTTTTAAATGGTTCAATAATCAAGTTATTCACCTCACTGGAGCCCATACATTTTAATGCTGTACGGAGATATTTTCCTGCCTTCTGCCTGACCAGTAGCATGGCATCAGAGCAGGTGTTTAGTGCGGCAGGTGGCATAGTTACCTCAAAGAGAACTCACCTTTCAGCACAAAATGTTCAGAGACTAACTTTTATAAAAATGAATCAAGCCTGGATCAACCAGGATTTCCAGACACTGATGCCTGATACAACAGATTAAATCATTCTGGCAGTAATGATCTGACTGTAGTGTGCTGCCACACCGGAACATTGTGACAAATGGCCTTTTACTTCTGCCCATGTGTTGCTGCCACTATTCTGATGCTGTCATCAACCTGATGCCACACTCCTGCTGCCTCTACTGTCATCTGCTCCTACTGTGATCTGCCACCATCTTATACTGTTATTGCCACTACTGTTGCTTTCAATGATCTCCCCCCCCCCAAAAAAAAAAAAAAAAACACACACAGACTCTGTTTCAGGGGCAACTATTGTGACTCTGCATGCTGTTGACACCTTCACCAGTCCGTTCCAAATATATATCTGTTTTATTTACTGGTGCCCCCATTTTTATATAAAATTAACTTTTATTTTATGCTAATAAGGCCTCTAGGTGCAAGTGGCGTTACCCCTGCTCCTAGAGGCTCTGTTGATTGACAGGCCCAGGCAGAGAAGAAACACTCCATTCACCATAGCTTGCAAGGACCTTCAATGATGTCATGACCATGTGATCAGTCACATGGTTAGGATCACACAAACAGCCTGTCTCCTCCTAAACCTAACCTAAGTATGTACAATGTGTTTGTACAGTGTGTTTTTAGCAGGGGACATTTAATTTGGCCTGTATTCTTCCCTTAGAAAACCTGCTCCAATTTCTCAAGTGTACAGTGTGTTCATAGCAGGGGATATTTACCAAAAAAAAAACCTGTTGCAATTTTTTATAGGTTAAAAGCGTACAAATATGCGTATTTTCCAGCATCACCAACATGATAGTTTGGCCAATTGTGCATTTTTTTTCATAACAGTTGTTGAATTTTTTATTATACAAATTCCATTTAGCTCATACTAGCATACCTAACCTGATGTATTGGTTAGTGTTGTGCGAAATGAAGAATTTGATTAACCGTGAAGCCAAATTTCTCGTGCTTTGTGGTAATGAATCAATTTTCCCTGAAATGACAGTAAAAATAAAAAAAATCATACTCACCTCATCCATTTGAGTGTGAAGAGGGCATCTTGCTTGAAGATCCCACGCGAAATCTCATGCGTGGTGGTGTATGAAGTCACCGCGTCGGCCAGCATGATGAGATTTTGCGCTGCATCTTCAAAGAAGATGGATGCGGCAGCCTTTTCACACTCAAATGGATAGGGCAAGTTCAATTTAAAGGCTATGTACACCTTTGGGGGCACTTTTTCTATTATTGTACTGTACTCATTTTGAGCTAAAATATCTTTTTAATTGGTATTTATTAAAAATATGTCTTCCTTTTTTCTGTACAGAGCTGGAAATGCTCTACTAGCATCCTTTGGATTTTCTTTCTTTTCTGTCAAGCACCTTATAAACACTTATTATAGCTCAGTTCTTATTTTACTAATAAGAATGCGGCTTAAAGGGTTGTCTCACTTCCGCAAATGGCGTTTATCATGTAGAGAAAGTTATTACAAGGCTCTCACTAATGTATTGTGATTGTCCATATAGCCTCCTTTGTTGGCTGGATTAATTTTTCGATCACATTATACATTGCTCGTTTCCATGATTTCGATCACCCTGCAATCCAGTAGCGGTGGTCGTGCTTGTACAATATAAGAAAAAGCTCCATCCTCTCTGGTGGCCCGGACTGTGGGAGCTCACATAGGCCGGTGCTTTTTCCTATAGGGTGGTCATAACCATGGAAACGAGCAATGTATAATGCGATGGAAAAATGAATCCAGATAGCAAAGGCTATATGGACAATCACAATACATTAGTAAGAGACTTGTAATAACTTTGTCTACTTGATAAATGCCACTTGCTGAAGTGAGACAACCCATTTAAATAAGTGTTTGTGCCCTCCTAGTAGTTTACAGATTTATTAGGTTTATAAGGTTTAGGCCCCATTCACACGACCGTATAAATGGATCCGCATCCGTTCCACAATTTTGCGTAACGGGTGTGGACCCATTCATTTCAATGGGGCCACAAAAGATGCGGACAGCACATTGTGTGCTGTCCGCATCCGTAGTTCCGTTCCACGGCGCTGCAAAAATAAGGAGCATGTCCTATTCTTAGGCATTCTCTATATAGCGCTAGCCATGTGCGGTCCGCAAATTGCGCAACGCACATGGCCGGTATCCGTGTTTTGCAGATCCGCAATTTGCGGACCGCAAAACACTTACGGTCGTGTGAATGGGGCCTTATTAGATGACTAGCACAGAGTGAAAGTGAAAGTACCAGTCACACTACTAGAAAAAACAGTTAACCCTTTGTGACAGAACAGCTCAATATTTTTAATAAAGGCCAAGTGAAAAAATGATTTGAGCCATGAGTAATGAGTAACATGCAATCATAAAAAAATTGCCTCCAAAAGTGTACATAGCTTTTAATTTTTCTTCTTAAATGATCGACTCCTGATATGCTTTAATATGAATCTCAGATGGCGCAATCAGTGATGAACGCGGCATCTGAGGGGTTCAATGACAGGGGGTGGCGCAATCGCCGTTCCCAGTCATTGCACGCGCTCCTTACAAAGAAATGCGTGTCATGAAACAAATTTTTTTTGTAAAATTCGGTGAAGCAGCCGAATAGAATTTTTGAGAACTTCACTAGTATTGGTCTTTTGGTGCAGGCTGAAAAGCTGTGTCAGACATAGGGCAAGCTCGGGTAGGGGGAGTGGTAACGTGGTCCCAAGTGGTCATTCTGCTTCAGACTATGTGCCTTTATTTAATTGGACTCTAAGTGCAAATTTTTTTTTTTTTTTTTAAATTAGTACAAATTGTCTGCCAAAAACTCAATGTATCAGTCATGTGCCTGACCTAACACACATTGCCCCAGATTAACCAGTGGTGTGCCAAAAATCTGCTTGAAAAATGGCATACTTTGGAGCAGCTAGGGTTTCTAGTTTCTACAGTTTTTACATGTTCAAATGGATTTGGAGCCTAAGATGCACCATCTAGAGTCAAAATTGTGCCACAATTCTACCATAAAAAATTGTCTCAAGGTAAGCCAACCACTAGTTGGTATACATTCAGAGAAAAGTGTCCATCCCTACACCAGATTAACATCCAGTCACTGTGATAAATCTAATGCAGGTCTATGACAGTGACAAACATTTGTAATGCACTTTTCTCACGGGGACTCAAAGCGCAGGAATAGTTGTGTGCCTGGGGCAACTCCCTGGGAAGTCAGTGGCTGCCATATAGCCACTCAACCTCAACACACACACGGGTCAATTTTGTTGGAAGCCAATTTGCCTATTTTTGGAGTGTGAGAAGGACCCCAGTATTCGCATGCTCGTGCAATGTGCGTTCACAATACAGCAGTTACCTCAGAGCGGGTTTAAAAAGAAGCAAGCAGGCCACCACTACTACAAGGCCACAGTGGTCGTAACTAGGGGCAGCGGCCTGACTGATGTGTGTGGGACAATGGATATACAAATAGGCAAATCTTCTAAACGGTACATTTTATATAAATACATTCTATTAGTAATAATATTGGTATGGCTATATAATTATGCAAACTACATTTGTGAGATGGGAATACCCCTTTAAAGCAAGATGGCGGCTGTCGGACCGTTGCGAGCAAATGGATCAAGTTTTTTTTTTATTTTACATTTGAGCAGTATGATGACATGGCACCCACTACTTACAAATTAGTCACAAAGCGGATTTATAAATTCTTCGCTCATCACTAATCACAAGGTTTATTGATTTGTTAAATCTTTTAATGTATCTAGAGATGTTTCTTTAATTTCTACACCATTTACTGACTGGAGTAAGTGTTTAATAACTGAGCGACAGTGAAGTGATGATTCATAAATTCAGACTATGCTGTAAGCCACGCTTGCTTTTCAGGACTCATTTACAAATGGTCATGTATTGTGCAAATGGTTAATGGTTTGCACAACATATAAGACACAGTTTAGGACTCAGTAAAATGCAGAAAAAGGCAGAAATACTTTGACAAATGTATGCCAGAGAGCAAATATTTTATTAATGAAAGAAAAATTCTAATAAAAATAGAAGACAGAAGTTTCTGTTTGTTTATGCCTGCATGTTCTGCCCTAACTCCTTGACTGTTAACCCTTTCAGTCCCTGAGGTTTTTTCGGTTATGCATTTTCGTTTTGCGCTCCCTGCCTTCAAACAGCCATAACTGTTTTATTTTTCTGTTCACATAGCTGTATGAGGGCTTGTTTTTTGCGGGATAAGTTATACTTTCCAACGCCACCATTTAATATTTGATATGGTGTGGTGGGAAGCGGGAAAAAAATTCCAAATCGGGTGAAATTGCAAAAAAAACGCTATTCCGCTACAGTTCTACGGGTTTCTTATTTACAGCGTTCGATGTGCATTAAAACTGACCAGTTACTTTCATTCTACTGGTCAGTACGAATCCGGCAATACCTAATATGTATACTTTTTCCTGCGTTTTGATAGTGATAAAATAATTAGAAAGTTGCCCTTTTTTTTTTTTTTTTTTTTCCTTGTCATATCTTGACCCCTATAACTTTTTGGTATTTATGTGTACGGAGCTGTATGGGGGCTCATTTTTTACGGGGCGATCTGAAGTTTTTATTGATACCATTCTGGGGTGTGTATGATTTTTTGATCACTTTTTAATTCAATTTTTTTTTAGAAAAAAAAGTGACAAAAAACGGCGAATCGCAATTTGGACGCTTTTTTCCGCCACACAATTCGCCGTATTGGAATTTTTTTTTATATTTTAAAAGTACAGGCGTTTTCGGTCACGGTGATACCAATGATGTCTATATTTATTGTTATTTAGTTATTTATTTTTTATACGGAAAGGGGGGTGATTTGAACTTTTATAAATGTGCATTTTGCAGGCCTGAATGGACAGAAATGGATTTTACGTTCCATTTGTCATTCAAAAATTTCCTATGGTCCCCAGAAATTAAAAACCCCAAGAAGTGACCCCATTTTGGAAAGAGCACCCCCGTACGAACATTTTAAGTGGTAGAAAGGGTACTTTTTAGCAAACTGGTGTCTCACAGAAATGAATATGTAGTGGTTGGTGAAAAGTGGATATGTAAGCTATTCGGAATATATCGGAGGAATAAAGTGAAAAAATTACAGGGTACATCAAGGCTGAAACTAATCCATGGATGAGTGGTAGATTCTGAAACAATCCTTGATGCACATGCCAGGTTTTTCAGGGCAGGTTTCTCAGTGGTAGTGTCCTTCCTAATCCCCCTTTTTGAACACACCCTGCATCGTTTTTTGGGTCCTTCCCTTCCTCACTGTCTGGGGAACTTCACCAGGGAAATGTTGTCCTGGTACAACTCGGGCACCGTAACTTGCAGAAGTACTGGGACCCTCTTCTGCTTGGTTGGGAAAAATTAGGGCCTTGATCACTACTTCTTGAAAGTGAAGGAAAGTTCTTGTGTGTCCTGCAGATTTATATAGCACATACGCATTGTACATTGCCGTCTGTACAATGTGTACGGCTAGTTTTTTGTACCACACTTTTGTTTTTCGTGTGGCACTGTAGGGCTTCAGAACTTGATCGTCCCTCTTGTCCTTGTACTTAACCACCATCATGCTTTCATGGAGGAGAGCCCTACTTTCACTCTTTCTCAGTGGTTGCCCTACCAGGGTTCTAGGGAGGCCTCTTTGATTTTTGCGTACTGTGCTGCAAGCCACAGTATGCCTGGCACTTAGGGACATGAAGAGGGGTAAGCTGGTATAATAGTTATCCACATAGAAGTGGTGACCCTTATCCAGCAGTGGGTGCAGCAAGTCCCACACTAGTTTCCCACTAACTCCTAGGCCAGGCGGGCATTCTGGGGGTTCAATCCGTGAATCTTTACCTTCATAAACCCGGAACCTACAGGTGTACCCAGACCTACTCTCGCAGAGCTTGTACATTTTTATGCCATACCTTGCCTGCTAGCTGGGCAGGTATTGGCGGAATTTTACCCTCCCCTTGAAATGCACCAGGGACTCATCTATACAGATATTTTCATCTGGGGTGTACACTTCAGAAAACTTGCCGCTGAAGTGGTCAAGGTTGGGCCTAATTTTAAAAAGCCGATCAAATGTCGGGTCACTTTGGGGCGGACACTGTGCATTATCATTATAATGCAAAAATTTCAGAATAGAATCGAATCGATTCCGGGCCATGGCGGTACTGAATACTGTGTGGTACAAGACATCCGCACTCCAATACTGTCTTATTTCTGTTTTTTTAACAAGCCCCATGTGCAGCACAAGCCCCCAGGAGATTTTCATTTCTGCTGATGTTACTGGGGTCCAACCAAGGGGTCTTGCATATGATGACGTGGGGTTCTGGGTAATGAACCCCATAGTGCTCCACTCGCCCATAGTGCCCCCAAATAATGCCCCTATAATGCAACCAGATGCCCCATAGTGCCGCTCTCCCCTATAGTGCCCCCAATAATGTGCCAATAAAAAAAGCCCCAGATGCCCCCACAGTGCTCCTCTCCCCCATGGTGCCCCCTCCCCCTTAATGTGCCAGTAAGAAATGCCCCAGTAGTGCCCTTCACAAAATGGTCAAGAAATAAATGCCCTCAGATGTCCCCAGAGTGCAAGCCCCCCTTCCCCCCCAAAAAAAAAAGAATGGGCCAGTTGAGAAATGCCAGCAGGTGCCCTCCTATAATGTGGCATCTATTAAGAAAAAAAAAACAAAACAGAAAAAAAACAAAAACCATAAATACTTACCTTCATCAGCAGCGATGCAGGCCTCTTTCAGCCTGTGTCCCTGCTGTGTGCTGCCCGGCTCAGGCGTCGCGATGATAATGACGTCATCGTGCCGCCTGAGCTGGCCTCTGATAGGCCGCAGGCATTAGTGTCTGCAGCCTATAAGAAGAACAGGTAAGGGAGACGCCTCTCCCTCCCCTGCTGCAGCACAGGCATCTGTATCGCTGTCCTGAGGACAGTGATACAGATGAATATAGAGATAAGCGCTTCCACAATGGAAGCGCTCATCTCCTACTGCCCCCACACACCGCCTGCAATTAGATCCAGGGCCGCACCGCCTTTGGCGATCGGCGGTGCGGCCCTGAGGAATTTTTTTTAAAAAAGTGAATGGTTCTAGGGGGGGTCCAGACCCGTTGGACCCCCCCTGTCGGTGCACCTCTGCTGCTGTGCCTAGCCACAGTCAGCCCAGACAGGATACTGAATTGGAATTGCTCTGCCCAGTTCGACATGGGATTTAGGGGTAGGTGATAACTCAGTTTGGAGGTAATAACTGCATAACTCCATGTGGGGGCACTTAAGAGGGAACACACATTGTCAACAGACTAATATATAGGCTTGTTTATCTAGTACATTTGCTGTGCTATTTATACTTAATCTGTGACACTACTTATTCAGTTACTGTACACCATGGCCAACAGACAGTTGCCTGGGCCCTCAAAAGGAACAGTCATTGACAAAAATGTTGCTATAGCCGGCACAAGTAGCAGCAGAAGAAGGGTTGGTGGTAGCAGCAGATGCATCAACAGGCCAAAGCTGCTACTGTCATCCAGCGTTCATGTTTTGACCAACAATCCATTTGTACTGAAATGGTTGACTCACTATTCACCATCATCTCAGGTGATAACAGATGCACACAGCCCAGGAATTGGTGGGCTCCTATGACACCACACTTAGTTGGCATGGCACAGGAGAAACCTCTGTGTCCTCACCTGTCCTATAACTGTCTTTCTTTTGCTGCTCATTCTGCTAGGCAAGTAACATATGCTGCCAGGTCTGCTCTGCTTTTCAGCGAGGATGAGCTTAGTGAGGACAGCAGCTACAGGCCAGCCCAGACTTGGAGAGATCCTTTGCATCCTCGCTTAGGCGTGCAACTTGCGATGATGACAGTCGCAGGAGCAGGTGTTGCAAGCTGTCAGGAATGAGACTGGTGAAGGTGACATAAGTGAAGAACAGACAGTAGAGGTTGATGATGTAGCCAATCCCACTTGGAAGCCAGGTTAAGAGGGGGCATCATGATCAGGGGGTGAGGGTGGCAGTAGGCCCGTGAGACAACAGCAGGGTGGAAGCAGTGGGAGATCTGGAGCCAAATGCACTCGGGGTAGACCCTCTTCTGCTCGGGAGCCTACCTGTCAGGAAACAACTAGCACTGGTTCATAAAGGCAGCAGCAGTTAGTCGGCACGGAGTGGTGGGGGTAAAATACCATACTTTTCAGTGTGAGAATTTTTTATTAAGTCCCAGGAGGTGACGGTATGCATGATATGTGGGCAGAAGGTGAAGTCTGATCAGGGTGCTAATAAAGTGGCCTGGGAAAACATGGTACAACGTGACTCAGCAAACGTTGCATCTCCCTGCAGCCTGCATGCATTCTTCAGCAGTCAGGGTTCCTCAAGCTCAGCAGAAGTAAGCTATAATTCCTTCCCTTCATCTATTGCTCCTGATGCTTCTCCTTCTCCTACTCCTCATCACGTTTTTAGCCAGCAATCGATCACTGAGGCGATTTCAAAGAGGCAATAGTATGTGCGCACTCATCCAACGACACAGAAGCTGAATGTGCACCTGGCCAAGTTGCTGGTACTACAGTCCCTCCCATTCCATATTGTGGACTCTGAACATTTAAGAGAACTGATGGCTTGTGCCCACCCAAGGTGGAGTGTCCCAAGCCGTCATTATTTCTCTAAAAAAGCTGTACCAGGCCTCCACATGTGTGTTGAGCAGTAGGTGTGCCAGTCCTTGAGCCTGTTGGTGTCTAGTACAGTTCATGCTCACACTCCACTGCTATGACTGTTATGACTGTTGGAGGGGGGGCCGGAGCAACAACAGCTCCATCAGCAGCAACTTAAAGGAAATGTGTCACCAAAAATTTTGTCTACCAGTTAAAACTAGATAGTAACACATCCTTTTTTTTTGTTTTTATTTTCTGATTGTAGATTTTTATTTTATTTTATTTCCTGAACATTATTATGGGAGCAGCCATCTTGCCGAAGCGGTTCATAACAGCATTTACTCAGCATTAAAAAAACTGCTTTATGGCGGCCCTATGGTCCATAGACACAAGTTTTCTTCGCATGCTCTGTGACCTGTACAGAGGTCTGGGAAATGGATATGTATCCCCTGAGGAAGCCATCGGCGAAACGCGCGTCTTATCTACTGACTTATCTACTGTTTTTACTATTTGCCCCTGTATTTTCAGTAATGCACTATGCACTTTATTATGAATGTATTATGAATGTATTATGAATGTATTTGGGCTAACTTTTGATTATTGTTGGGCTCCTGACGTCTTATGATTTTACTCATCAGAGTATCCTCATGTTATTGTGACATCTGCTACCTTCATGTTAGTCCTTTAATGCTTGCAATTTTTATATGTTATTGTGATAAATAAAGTATTGTATTTTCTATTACGGCTTGGTGGTCATTTATGTAGGTTTGGTTATTGAAGCTTTGACCCCTGCCGGTCTGTGGTTTTGGAGCCTACTTTATTGGTGTTGGGCAGCCAAACATGAATTGTGGCTGCAACTGGCCGAGTTTGCCCTGGGGAAGCTTTTCTGCACGGCCAGTAGTGTAGCATCAGAGCAGGTGTTTAGTGTGCCGGGTGGTATAGTTACCCGAAAGAGAACTCGCCCTTTAACACAAAATGTTGAGAGACTAACTTTTATATAAATGAATCAAGGCCTAGAAGAACCAGGATTTCCAGACACAGGTGCCTGATGCAACATACTAGATCATTTTGGCAGTAATAATCTGACTGTAGTGTGCTGCCACACTGGAACATTGTGACAAAAGACCCACTAGTGTCCCTGTTTGGCCTTGTAGAGATCACTGTTTATTTATCCGTTCTTCTGATCTGAACCTTCTCCCTGACTGTGACGCTCTCCACTGTGATTGGACAGCGCTACAGCCAGGGAGAAGGAGACGCCCATTGAGAATCCCTGGCGTCTCCTCCTCCCTGTACTGATCCTATGCAATTTGCATAGCGCGCGCCGGATCTTCACAGGGGCGCAGCGGGCCAACGGAGCTGCACCCCGAAAAAATTGTAAGTGCCCCCAACTCCCGGGGTTAGCAGTGTGAGGACACATGAAAGGTCCTCTTTAAAGAGGTTGTCCGGGTTCAGAGGAAGCCATCGGCAAAGGCAAAGGCATTTTGCACACTTCCGGTGACGAACCGGGCTCTGCCAGGCGAAGGCTTCCGCCCAGCAGTGTGTTCAGTGACGTCACTGGTATTGATGGGCGGGCTTTAGCGCTGCCCTAGCCAGTAAAACAGCTAGGGCAGCGCTAAAGCCGGCCCATCAGAGCCGGTGACGTCACCGAACACACTGCTCGGTAGAAGCCTCCGCCCAGTAGTGTGTGTTTGTAAATAAAAGAGCCCTTGCTCTGTGCGCTCCAGGGTCAGCTCTGTACCCGGACAATGCCTTTAAGCCAGCAAGAAAGCTGTCTTACATTTAGATTGGATACACCGAACTTATGTAGAGGCCGGCACCTCTACATAGCCTCTCAGGATCCACTGTCAGTGCAAGGGGTTTATTAAGACCAGCATCTAAAACGCAGCATCTAAAACGACCCCCTTAATTACTATATATTGAGGATTCCTAGTAAAACTATGCAGTACAAATTACCAATCAAGTATATTGAAATATCCCTTAAATTCAAAACTATCTACAGCAACTTTTCCTGACCTGATATTATAGTCTGTTTATCTTTCTTAATGATTTTCCCAGAAAACTGACCCTTTTGATACATGCTTGTCTGGATTTTACATTCTACCTCCTAAGATCCTTCCTCCATACATCTGGCAAGGCATCTAAAAGTAACCCATGCACTCCCATTCCAAATAGGACTTTGTTTTAAGCTTTATTTTTGTTGTATTAATTGATTGTGCCATTTCCACTGGGTGTATGCAGATTTACTGTGTATGGGTGTTAATTTGCGTTTTGCTACTCTGATTAATATAATTCCATATACAGTAACAAAACCAAACACTGGTTATTTAAAGGAATCACTTCATATACAGATAGTATACACTGACTAATTGGTTACCTTCACATGGGTGCAGATTGTGAAACAGAATTTCTGTGTGTTTTTTCTTGCAGATTTCTGTGCGTTCCCACACCAAACTTACACCAAAAGATGCATGTGTTACTTGCAGTTTTTGTCATAGATTTGATGCAGATTTTCTTTAGATCACACCGTTGCACTGGAATGGGTAAACTATACACAAAGAAGTGCACAAACAATCGACATGCTGAGGATTTCTAAATCAGCACAGCAGGTCAATTTCCACACAGAAAAAAAGCAACGTGTATAATGAGATTTGTGTAATCGAAGTCATTCTGCTGGTATTATATTACGGAGCAGTTTTTCTCCACAAAAATCTACAGATAACTTTAGGCTGTTTTCAGAGTATGTGTTTGATCAATGATTTCAATCAGTGATTGTGAGCAAAAAAAAACAGGAGTGCAGTGCAGTGACCTAGTGGATCAATGCTTAAGGCTAGTTTCACACGAACGTTGTGTTTTGCGGTCCGCAAATTGCGGATCCGCAAAAAAAACGGATGACATCTGTATGGCATCCGTTTTTTTTGCGGATCCATTGTAACAATGCCTATCCTTGTCCGCAAAATGGACAAGAATAGGACATGTTCTGTTTTTTTTTTTTGCGGGCTACAGAACGGACATACGGATGCGAACAGCACACAGTGTGCTGTCAGTATTTTTTGCAGACCCATAGAAATGAATGGGTCCGCATTTTATCAGCAAAAAATGCGGATCGGAGCCTGCAAAATATACTGTCGTGTGAAAGAGGCATAAAGCTAATTGTTTGTTAGAAGTCAAATGTTGTGATTTAATGTTAAAAATACTAATCTCCCTATGCGCTATGTATTCCAAATAATTGTGTATGGATATCACATAGTTAACACTGGAAGTCTTGGTTAAGTTGCTGTGGAGACCTGCTGGTCCTGCCTTCTCCGTTTAGCGAGTGTCTAGTCAGAGAAGCTAGAGACTAAACTTTAAATGTGTCAGCTCCTGTTGGGCCAAAGAGAGTCATCAAGGAAACGACATTCCTGTTACAAAAAACCTGCAGGGAACAACTTAGACCCCTTTCACACGAGCGAGATTTCCGTGCGGGTGCAATGCGTCATGCGAACGCATTGCACCCGCACTGAATCCTGACCCATTCATTTCAATGGGTCTTTTCACATGAGCGATGTTTTTCACGAATCAGTTCGCTGTTGCGTGAAAATCGCAGCATGTTCTATATTCTGCGTTTTTCACGCAGCCCTGGCCCCATTGAAGTGAATGGGTCTGCGTGAATCACGCATTGCATCCGCACGCAAGTGTGGATGCAATGTGTGATTCACTGATGGTTGCTAAGAGATGTTGTTTGTAAACATTCAGTTTTTTATCACGCACGTGAAAAACGCATCAAAACGTTTCGCACCCGCGCGGAAAAAACTGAACGAACGTACGCAATCGCAGTCAAAACTGACTGCGATTGCGTGCGGATTGGTGCGGATGCGTGCGGATTTTCCGGAACGCACCCTGAACACATCCGGACTGAATCCGTGATGCTCGTGTGAAAGGGGCCTTAAGGGCACATGCACACGAACGTATTTTCTTTCCGTGTCTGTTCGGATTTTTTTGCGGACCGCATGCGGAGCCATTCATTTCAATGGGTCCACAAAAAAAACGGAAGGTACTCCGTGTGCATTCCGTTTCCGTATGTCCGTATTTCTGTTCTGCAAAAAAAATAGAACATGTCCTATTATTGTCCGCATTACGGACAAGGATAGTACTGTTCTATTAGGGGCCAGCTGTTCCGTTCCGCAAAATACGAAATGCACACAGATGTCATCCGTATTTTTTGAGGATCCGTTTTTTCATACGATCGTGTGCATGAGGCCTAACTGAGAGGCAACCCCTGAGGAAAAGAGAATAGACATCCAAAGAAGGTCTAGAACCACATTCCAAGGGAGTGCACTGGACTTTTGCTGGTGTATGAACTACTACTCCCATTATCTAGTCAGCAGATAAGGGTTTTATTTATTGAAACTAAACAGGCCTGGTTATTGTCTCCACCTTTAGCCAGCCCTCCCTGTACCTGACCTCCTGCCTTGCACCCTGCCAAACATCCACCATCAAAGGTAACCCCAACTACCACCAGACAGGAGCCCCAGAAAGTCAGGGGGAAGAAAGTGTGTGCCCTCCTTTCACTGAAACCGGCCTGTAGAGGAAACTGTGAGTACTTAAGGTATAATCAAAAGATTTGCTCCTGTTCTGCATTTTTGACCCGCACTTGGTTTTGACTCACAATAACTGATTGAAATAACTGACCAAACACTGTATGGCCTTAATCTTGTTATCTGCATTATGTGAACCTCTGGCTTTTATGTGTAGCAATTTAAACAAAAAAACATTTTTTCAAAGCAAGCCCATGAGTACCTCTGATGGGAATAGCTATAATAATAAAAGTCTTGCCAGGTATAAATGGTCCTATCAGGGGCGTTGCTAGGGTCTCAAAAGATCCGGGGCCCAAGCCCCAATGAATATGGCCCAATTCTCTATGTAGACCCTCGCCCCAACCCTGCTATACAGCAGCACACACTTCACATCCAGGGCCTCCAGGTGACATCTTCTGTTATGTAGATCTTCTCTATTCGGCCCGGACAACTTCTTTCAGTCGCCTCGTCTCTGCAGAGTGTGACACACGGACATCTTAGCTTCCTTACATTTTTATCATCATACCCCAACCTGGAGTCCCAACAGTGTTATCCTGCTGCTCGCTGTGCCCCCCAAAACCTCCAAATACTATCCTGGAGAAATAATAGTGCCCCCCATAGTAATAGTCCTACCAATAGTAATTCCCTCATTAGTAACACTGCACCCTACAGTGACCCCAGCACTGATAATGCTCCCCAAGAGTGCCTCCATTAGTAGAAGAGCACTCCAGTATTAATAATGCCCTCACAGAGCCCCCGGTTGAAATAAGGCTCCCTATTGTTCCCCCAGTTGTAATAAAGCTCTCTACAGACCCCTCAGTAGTAATAAGATCCCCCATAGCGCTCATAGTAGAAATAAGGCAGAACTATAAGTCCCTCCTATAGAGCCCCTAGTAGTAATAAGAGTGTCTAATGTCCCCTGGATTTATAATACCCCTACAGTGACCCCAGTATTTATATCGCTCCCCCTTCTGTTATAATGCTCACCCTGAAATGCCCGCTGTAGTTATATTCCTCCCTTTAGTGTCCTCAGAAATTATTATTCCTCAGCCCCTCCACCATACAGTCCCATGTAAATAAAGCTATTTCCCTCCCTCCGCAGTAGAGTCCTGTGTAAATAATATCACACCATCTCTCCAGCCCCCTCCAATATACAGTCCTATGTAAATAACATCCCTCTCTATCTACAGCCCCCTCCAAATAAAGGTCCCATGTAAATAACATCATTCCCATCCATAGCCGTCATCAACATACAGTCCTATGTAAATAATATCACTCCCTCCCACAGCCGCCTTCAACATACAGTCCCATGTAAATAACATCACTTCCTTCCCACAGCCACCTCCAACATGCAGTCCCATGTAAATAACATCATTCCACCCCACAGTCCCATGTAAATAACATACACCTGCCCTCAGCCACCTCCAACATGCAGTCCCATGTTAATAACATCACTCCACGCCACAGTCCCATGTAAATAACAGAACCCTGCTCAAGTCACCTCTAACACACAGTTCAATGATAACATCCCTCCCTTCTGCCCTAACATACAGTCCCAGTTAAATAACCACAACTCCCAGCATCCCTCTGCTTCTCCCTTCACTTACCTCTTCTGATGTAGCAGAGCTCACTGCAGCTTCTTCCCCACAATTCTCCTCTTCAGTTTAGAAGACAGGGGTTGAAAAGGACCTGTGATGATGTCACAGTCATGTGACCAGTGCAGGGTTGGACTGCACTGATCACATGACCTGTGATGTCATCACAGGTCCTACATATCTTGCATTGCATTAGATTCAATTGTACTGCCGTCCTGAGGATGGCAATACAATTGTATCTGTCTAACAGGCAAGACATTTGGGGCCTGAGAGAAAACATCAGGGGCCCAGGCCCCGAATGTTTTAGCCTAGCAATGCCCCTGGGTCCTATCATGGTGGATCAGTAAGCGTGCTGTAATAGGTGTCAATATTTCATATAAATTTATGTATTATTTTTAATTTTGAAATATATGTATTTTTAACGCAAGTACAGTGTTCATTCTGTGAAATTAAGTTTATTACATTAAATGTGCCAATGATTAATATCTTACTTTGCAAAGTATTTTATTTTTAAAGTGGTTTCACATTTTTTTCTTTCTTTTAAACTATAAATTTTTATTATTTCACAAGATAAGAAATAAATGAGGCACAGCAAAACATTATGTATACGAACTGAAAAAACAAACAGTTCTCATTATAGAAGATGAATATTGTATGATTTGGAGTTGGACAAAGCTTAAAGTAGATGATCTATATGATCCTGGAACTATAGGAGAAAAGTCATTAGGAGACTAGAAAGAGTAATAAAGGAAACAGTCAAACATTGACCATAATAAGTATTATGTGAGGTAAGAGAAGTGGTCAAAGTTTAGCCTATGTATTTATGAAAATGTAGGGTCAGGAGATAACTGTCGCTATGGTTAGAAAGTAAGTAATGAAGGCGAGAAGGAAAGGTGAGGGAAGTGTGAAAGGTGTTGCTGGACATGTCGACTTGACAAATAAAGAAAGACTTCTATGGCAACATAAACGTGGATTTAAAATATGTGAAAATTACAGTTACTAGATGCATTTACTAAAATCGGTAACCTTAGAAAGAATAATGCTTGCAGTAATTACCATAGCATACAAACAAGTTATATATGGTTATGTCATCATATGAGGATTATTTTGAAGAAAGTTAAGATCCCAAGGGGTCCAATGTTATATATAAAGCTGAGTGTATGTCTGTATGTCCGCTAAAGGAATCCGAAGCGTCACAGTTACAATCACGAAATTTGGCACACAGGTAAATCAGGTCTCCGGGAAGGTTTTTCTTAGCTCTCTAGGATGTACCGTTCCTGAAATATTCCCCAAAAAATGCATTAGCCAATAGAAGCCTGCAGGTCTTTCTCTTCATATCCCAACTGCCATACACACGGTCACATGTCCCTTATCAGCCAATAGAACCTCGCAGGCCCTTAGTCTCCACATACACATAGTTTTACACCAGGTTTCCATAACAACCCAGCCATTTTTCTTCACTGCTGTAGGTCAACTTTAAAGGGGCAGGGTGCTGTGGATGACACTGTTGAGGGAGTGGAGTGCTGTGGAGGTCACAGTTAAGGGGGCAGGTAGGGTGGCCGTTCAGGCCACCCTCAAAACATGGACTTAAAAACCCTGCCCCCAGGTCACACTAAGCCACGACCTGACCAAGTTAGGCCATGTCCCCACCCACTCCATAGCCAACGGACAGGAAGTGGACTGTCTAGCCTAAAGCCGGACCTCTGGCCACCCTAGGGGCAGGCTGTTATGGAGGTCACAATTAAGGAGATGGTCAACTAAGGAGGTCAGTGTTAAGGTGCAGATTGCTGTAGAGGCCACTGTTAAGGGGTGGGGTGTTGTGGAAATCACTGTTAATGAGATGGGGTACTGTGGAGGTCACTGTTAAAGGGGTGGGATGCTGTGGAAGTCACTGTTAAAGGGGCAGGCGGTGTGGAAGTCTCTGTCAAGAGGGAAGGGAACGGTGGAGATCACAGTTAAGGGGACGGTCCGCTATGGAGGTCAGTGTTAGGGGGTGGGGTGCTATAGAGGTCACTGTTAAGGGGGAAGGGTGTTGTGGAGGTCACATTTTAAGGGAACGCAGCTCTGTGGAGATTACTGTTAAGGGGGCAGGTTATTGTGGAAATCACTGTTAATGAGACGGGGTACTGTGGAGGTCACTAATAAAGGGGTGGTCGCTGTGGAGTTCACTGTTGAAGGGGAGGGCGCTTGGGTTGTTACTATTAAGGGGGCAGTCCGCTGTGGAGGTCACTGTTAAAGGGGCGGGCACTGTGGACATCACTGTTAAGAGAGGAGGGGACTGTGGAGACCACTATTAAAGTGGCAGCAAGGCACTGTGAGGTCACTGTTAAGGCAGCGGGGTACTATGAGGTCAATGTTAAGGGAGCAGGGTACAGTAAAGGTCACTGTTAAGCCTCATTCACACGTCAGTATTTTGGTCAGTGATTTCCATCAGTGATTGTGAGCTAAAACCAGGAGCCTCCACAGATATAAGGTATAAGGGAAAGATCTGCACCTGTTCTGTGTTTAGAACTGCACCTGGTTTTGGCTCACAATCACTGATGGAAATCACTGACCAAAATGCTGACTTGTGAATGAGGCCTTAAGGGAGCGGGGTACTGTGGCAGTCACTGTTAAAGGGGCATTTACTCTGGAGGTCTCTGTTAAGGGGGCCAGGAATGGTGGAAGTCAGTTAAGGGGACTGTAACCTATGGTCAGTGTTAAGGGACGGGTGCTGTAGAGGTCACTGTTAAGGGGGCAGATCCCTGTGGAGATCACTGTCAAGGGGGTGGGGTGCTGTGGAACTCACTGTTAAAGGGGCAGGCTGCTGTGAAGGTCAAAGTTAAGAGGATGGGCTGCTGTGGAGGTCCCATTTAAAGAGACGAGGCACTGTGTTAAGGGGTGGGGGCTGTGGAGGTCACTGTTAAGGAGGCACGGTACTGTAGATGTCACTGTTATAGTGGATACTGTTGATATCTTTTAACGACACACACAAGCATTAAATGAAATAGATGAAATATACCCATGTGAAGCCCAGAGTCAATATTTGTGAAGCAAACTTTTTATGTTGCGAGACAATCAATCACTAGTTTTTTATAAATTTTCAGACATCAAGCATTATACAAACATATGGAAGATGTCATAAAAAATAAAATGAGTGATCATATACAATAAAAGCAAAGCAAGATAAATTATACTATACATTACTATACATAAAAGGACAAGAACATAATAATAAAATTGTTCCTCATAGGGCAGCAAGTATGTACGGATCTAAGAGTCAAGCCAAAGGAGCCATGTATTTAGGGACCTTCCATATGTGCCACAACTTCTCAAATTTGGGGTAGGAGTGTTTATCTAGGACCATAGTACGTTCACAAAGGAACGTTAAGTTTACTCGGGTTATATCATCGGCAAGAGGGGGGACGGTAGCACTCTTCCAGTTAGAAGTGATTGCCAGTTTGGTGGAAGAACATGAGCTACAACCAGCCGACCTCTAAGAGGTATACTATCCAGACCAATAAACAGGAGGGCCAAAGCGGGAGAAGGCATCAGGGTAATGCCCAATAATTCTGAGGCTAGAGAGAAGATCTCCAACCACAGCGATCTGAGAAGTAGGCAATCCCACAGAATGTGGAAGAGCGTTCCCCTCTGGGCACAAGCTCTCCAACATAAATGTGTGACACCAGGAAGCATAAGCCTTAGCCTCCCTGGGGTATAATACCACCTCAATGTTGTTTTCACAAAAGATTCATAATGGGTCACACATGTTATATTCTTTGACATAAAATGTAGAGCACTTTGCCACTGAGTTGTTGAGATTGTGGTATTCAGTTCTTCTTCCCATGTAAGGAAGGGAGTAGGTTTGACAAATGTATTCTTGTTATTTAGCATGGTATACACTGAGCGGAGGGGAGAAGGAGAGACAGTAGGTTTAGATCATAATTCAAATATCTGTTTATTAGCTCTAATCTGAAGGGGGGAGGTTAAGAGAAGATCCCTGACCCTCAGAAATTTATAAAAATCTGAGTTTGGGATGTGGAAGGTATGGTGGAGATATTCAAAGGAGTTTAATTATTTTCCCTGAAATAATTGGTGTACTGAGTCTATCCCATAATCCCTCCACCTGCCCACACAGAGGTTAGAAGTGAGGTGATCTAGAGTGGTCAAGGGGGCAAAATCCACTATTGAATAAGAAGTATGTGTACATAACCCATGGAAATGAGACCAATTGGTAATGGTAGTAGTTACAAAATAGGGCAGTTCAGGGCAATGAAACAAAGGGGATAAAGAGGCCAACAAAAGGGCTCTAAGGTCATTGGAAGTCACTGCAGTGGAGTCTACATGCACCTAATGCTTGGTGAGATCTCACCTCCACCAGCTTTCCAACTGGGCGATCTGAGTTGCCCGAAGCCTACTTGATCTTTATTAACTAGTAGGGGGATGTGTGGGGCTAGTCTATTTGCTAATACTTTGGCGAATATTTTAATGTCAGTAATTTTTGGGGTCATCTGTGGGCTTATCTGGTTTGTATATTGTAACAATAGTTGCTTCTAACATCTCCTGAGGGAAATCCCCAGTGGTCATTGCGGACTGAAAGGTCTGGATTAGATAGGGCGAAAGTTGAGGGAAGAAAGCTTTATAATAAATGTTAGAAAGGCTATCTGGGCCAGGGGCTTTATGACAGGGGAGAGATTTAATAATGGATTCAATTTCCCGTACTGTGAAAGGGGCTTTGATATCCTGCAATTGGGAATCAGAGATGCTGGCTAAGCCTAGGGTATTTAGGAAATTGGAGATGGCTTCTTGTGAAGGAGGGGTTATTTTGTTTTGGGGTGCTAAGTTATATAAGGAAGCACAGAATTCACTAAAGGAATTGGCAATGTCCTGAGGGGACATAATTTTGGAGCCTGAGCGTGGGTTAGTAAGATGTGGAATATTTGCCTTAGCTGCACGGTGTTTCAAGTGTTGTGCTAACAACCGCCCCACCTTGTTATTCTGGGGGTAAAAACGGGCTCTAATAGCTTTCAAGCGGTGTTCATGCTTATGAAGTAAACATTCCCTAAGTTGGAGTCTAAGGGATTTCAATAGAAATAGAGAAATAGAGTTTTTATTCTGAGTTTTTAGAGTTCTTATTTCCTTCAGTATATCAACTATTCTCTTATTTCTTTCTCTTTTAGTTCTACACCTCAGTATAATAAATATGTATCTTATAAAGGCTTTATGTGCACACCAGAGCGAGAAGGGGTCAGAAACAGACCCCTCATTAATCTGGAAATACTCTGCCAGAGCGGAGAACAATTCTGAGGTATATTTGGGATGTTATATCAGTTATGTATAATTGTGCCATGGTGTATATGGCCGATTGATATGGGCCTCTAGCAGTGACAGAAAGATTGGGACGTGATCAGACCAGGTAATAGTCCCTATGGAGGATGACAGGTTGTTTCCTATTACTGATCTGCTGACTAAAAACAGATCAATCTTATGCTCCATTCACACGTCCTGTTTTTCTTTCCTGATTCGATCCTGATCTGGATCCATTCATTTCAATGGGTCCTGAAAAAATCAGGATCGAATCAGAAAAGAAAAACAGGACGTGTGAATGGAGCCTTAGAGTAGGTTTGAAAAATTTGAAAAATTAGGGACGAAAGGGCTGGGTGGCACTCTCTAGAAGCTGCAGTGGTATCAGTAGAGGGGTCCAAAATAGAGTTGAAATCACCTCCCCAGAATTTGTGCATAAAGGACACCTGGTGTCTGTTGACAACCTGTTTCTTTGAGTAGTGGGAATGAAGGATAAAAGGGAACTGGGGGTGATGAACCCTATGGATATCTGCCTTCAAGAGATGTGTTTCAGTGGCACAAAAGATATCACATTTTAAAGCCTTGGCTTCCTTCCACATCATCGATCTCATAAAGGGACTATTTAGCCCCTTAACATTCAAGGAGGCTATTGTGAGAACCATTGTAAGGGATAAGAAAGGTGTAGAACATCATACCTTGAATGACAAAAAAGTCAGGGGGAACTATTCCCACTGACCTGAGGCCTAATGAACGGCGTCTTGTCTGAGACCCCAGTGGCAGATCCATCTTGAGCCCTTGAGGAAACCAACGTACCCTATGTAGAGATAACAACAATCGAATAACAAAAAAGGGACAGTAGGGTCTATCACCTCCGCTTCATGCGCTGTCTGCGGTTGTAATTTAGCCCTCTTCGCAGGACTAAAAGACGGGGAACCACCTGCTGTTGTATCATGGTGGCCTGGCATCAGCGGGGACCCGCGTGGTGTAGGCGGAGAGGTGGAGAGCTGCTGGAGAGGAGCTCCTGTCATGGAAGGAGACTTCGGGGTGGTAATTATGCAGCTCTGGGAGAGATCCACTTGGCTATCCGTTCCTGCCGAGGAGGCTTGAGGGCCCGAGCCCAAGGAGTATGTGGACGAAAGGCGATGTGGCGCCATCTTGCTCTTTGCCCCTTTCAAGGAAGAAATCCAGTTTCCCCTGCTTCCAGATCAACTGCTTGCCTTTGGTCATCATGTAGGTGGATAAAGTAGTCTAAGCAGGTGAAAATGAGGTGAAATCTGGGTGTGTGCTTAGCTTTGTCGCTGGTCAGGTGCAGGAGCTCAGAACTCACCCAGCCATATTCCTCAGTCGGCAGACCACACCCTGTTAAAACTGCTGTTTTTGTTATAGTGCCTCTAGCTACTAATACAAGAGCTCAAAGTTTTAGCCTGATATGGAACAGTATGAGTTTGAAGGAAGAATAGGGTAAATTCTGGTGTAGCTGGGATATTGATGTTGAGGAGTTTGTTTAAAGCATTGAAGACATGACCACCACAGATGAAAATATGCCACTGTCTTTCCAAAGGAGGTCAGAATAGTTCAGATTAGAATGTTTTTTTGTTTTTCTTTTTGTTCAAGTTAGGTGCCATCACAATATTATTTTACGTGAAAGTTCCTAGGGATGTATTAATTTAGAAATCTGGTTGTTCCAATTGTAGCAAATTTGCCATTCTTCTGGTCTGTAAATATATCCTAGTTCAGATTCCCATTTGAGAATATATTTAGTTTTCTGTTTGTGTTTGTTTCTAGTGAGGTCTTTTTTAAAAAATTATCATTACCTTTGCCGATAAGTTTCTTGGCACAGTAAAATAGGAAAACAGATCTAGGAAAACATGGTTTATCCAATCAGATTTTATTAAAAGACTGGTGTACCCAAGTATTTATAGAAATCTGTTCTGGCTAGGTGAAAATAAGAGAATAGGTGTCTAAATGAGTGTAAATCTTGTCTGTCAGTGTGGTCTTTGATATGTTGAATACCATTATTTTCCCACTTTGAGAGGTTGATATCTGGGCATAATGATTTAATATATCTAATAAAAGGCAATTGATGTATTGTAATCTTTACCAAATGAGAGAAGATACTTAGATATTTATCTAACGCAGATTCTGTGGAATCTTTATTTAGGGTGGTGTTATTGTATTTTGAATGGCCTTAATAAAGTTATTACTTATGAAATCTATCATATGAGCCAATGGGGGAGATTTATCAAACTGGTGTAAAGTAGAACTGGCTTAATTGCCCAGAGCAATCAATCAGATTCCAACTAAGCCATTTCTACTTTACACCAGTTTGATATATGACCCCCAATGTTTTATCTGGGTTTGACCACCAGTGTTTAGCTTTATCTAGTAAGCTGAAAGATAATGTTTTAGATGTGAGAGGGCCATGTCTCCTAATCTGCATTGTACAGTTATGATATGAAATTATGTCCTGGGACAGGGGTAAAGAAAGTAACATGATCAAAATAATGTGGGAAAAAATACAGTATAAATATGACCTTAAACATTTTAAATAGAGCTATTTTGCCTGTGCATGATATTGGGATTTTAGCATAAGAATGCAATTTTGGAGGTACAGAGTATAATGCAGAGCATAGGTTTGAAATTTTCATTCTTTAAGGCAGAATTAGGGAATGTAATATGGATTCTTAAGTATTATATATTTCAAGTATCTCATTGGAAAAGGATATTCAGTTAGGTTGTAGAATTTCTGCTCTAAGTATTTGAGAGTTTTGTATATGAGATTTACCAAATGTGGATAAAGATGACAGTAGTGCACGAAGAGAAATTTCAGGATTAGTTAACATTAGTATTACCTTGTCCTTGTAAAGTCCTATTTTGTGTTCAGTATGTCCCACTTGAAAAACATTAATCTGCGGATTAGTACATATGGAGTCTGCTGGTGAATTCATAAGTAAAGCAAATAGCAAAGGGAGAGTGGGCATTACTAATATTGAGAGGGTCAGAAAGAAAGCCTGAGGATTAGACTGGGATTTGAGTAAAGGCCATTATGGCAGAAATAATAAATCTACAGTGCAAATTTATTTAAAACAAAATGCCTTCTCTGCGTCTAATTTTAGGAGCAATGAAGAAGTACAAGAACTTTTATTTTATTTGTATTGTACAAGATTAATCATTGTTATGATGGTTGTCTGTGCCTCCCACTGAACTGCCCTCTTAAGCAGGCAGGGGTGCTGCGTCTCTTACCTGGCCCCGTGTTCTTTTAACGACAGTCCAGACCCACATGCTCTTTTCTGTCACCTGCAGTGGGTGTGGCCACCAACGCTTCAACAAAGCCAAATCAGTTAGTTGGCATACCCATTAGCCATCACATCTATTCCATCTGGAGCTTGCCTGCCTGATATGAAACCAACTTGATTTTGGTTAACAAGGGAGGGGAGAATATTAATATTATCTGTTCACTCTTATTTTCTCGCAAATCTTTATGTCAGTATTCAATAAGGAGATGGTGTGAAAATTATATGTTGTAGTTGAATCTTTTCCAGGTTTAGGAAATATGACTATTGTATTCCTGAGGTACCAATTCCTCTGCAAACAATTTGTAATATCTACTGGTTAGACTATTTGGTCCTGGGGAGTTACCTAGCTTCGAGCTTCTGATAGCTTTCATAATTTCTGATCAAGAATGAGATATTTAGTGAGCTGGCTTGTACGGGGAATAAGGTTCATGGAGTGTAAAAAAAACTTGTGAAGTTGTGATTTATGAAAGTAATGGGTTGTATAGTGTTTTGATCATCTTTTAAATTATATACTAATTTATAGAGTAGAGTAGAATAGAGTAGTATTCTCTAAATATTTTTTGTGGGTTTATTATTTTCAGATTGCTATGTGACGGTAAGCTATTGATTGTTTTGCTTGTCTAGTTTTAGCTTGTATAGCCAAGGATTTCTCCGGTCTGTTATTTAAAGCATAAAAAATCATTTTGTATTTTTGTAAGATTGACTCATATTGCTTCAAAAATAATAGCTGGAGTTCTGTTTTAAGTTTTTGTTTCAGTGATGTTGATCTGGAAAGGATTTTTTTTCTAAGTTAGTTAAGTCTGTGGTGATATGAGAAATTAGTTGTTTTTTTTTTCTTTATTCATGCTGCAGTTTGTTTGAAAACTCCACTCATTAGTCCTTTGTGGGCATTCCAAACAGAATTAACATATTTTCGCCCTATAAGACGCACCTAGGTTTAAGAGGGGGAGAATAATAAAAAAATGTTTTCATTAGACCTCAGTTCACACCACTAATCAGACCCCCAATAAGACCTCAGATCAGATCCCCAATCAGACCTCAGCTCAGACCACAATGTGAATGACCCCGAATCAGACCTCAGCTAAGAGCCCCAAAATAAATAAGATCCCACCAGTCAGACCTCAGATCAACCCCCATGCCTCTCATCAGCCCCCATGTCTCTCATCATCCCCCATGCCTCTCATCATCCCCAATGCCTCTCATCAAGCCTCATACCTCTCATCAGCCCCCCATGCCTCCCATCAGACCTTATGCCTCATATCACATAAAATAAAAAAAACACTTACCTCTCCTTCTTCATACACCACCGCTCCTCACCGCCAGTGATTTTCTTCTTCCTGCTGTCAGCTGTGCAGTGAGCTGATGCGCACAGCATGAGGTCACAGAGCGCTTTCATGCTGTGCGCAGCCACTGCACATACAACAACTGAGGACCAAAAAGCGGTGAGTACAAAGCCTTCACCTCTTCTCGGTCTTCCGGTACCAATGAGTGCTTCCATAATGGAAGCGCTCATTAATATTCGCCTCATTAGACGCTGGGACATTTTCCCCCCACTTTGGGGGAAAAAAATGCGTCTTATGGGGTGAAAAATGCAGTACTATTTGGCAGAGCATTAAAGGAAAAATATTCTTTAAGGGCATTTTTTAATATGTCATTATAATCAGGGTAATAAATAATATAAGCATTTAGATGCCATAAAGGAACGTTTTGGTGTATTGTTTCTCCATTTCTATAGATATTGGTGTATGGTCTGACCAATATATTATACCGATCAATGAGTTTTGTGTATGTATTATGTTGGATAGAGAAAAGGTAAAAAATACCATCTCTATAAGTGTTTTGATGCCATCGCCATACATCGAGAAATCCTGTGAATTGAAGATGATCATCTGGAAATGGAGGAAGACTCTAGATTGGGGAACATAAAAATCTCCTCCGATTGCAATTGGGCTAACTACCATTTTCCTCAGTTTGGATACTATTTTAGGGGAATATAAATTAGCTAGATTATATTTTACATTGTTATTTTCACATACGAGAAGAATCTAGCAGCCTTGTAGGTTGCTGATCAAATGGTTTATTTTAAAAGTTTCTGTGTCATTAACGACAATTAAAATGCTTTTTTTTTCCCCTAACATGGAAAACAGAAAAATGTGCAGAAAGTGGGGGGTGGACAAAGGAGCTTCATCCCTTTGAAAGTGGGTTTCTTGTGTGAAAAAGACATCAAATCGTAAGTTTAGTTTATTTTTGCCCAATTGTTGTTTAACAGGGCAATTAAAGCACATGGTGTTAATGGATGAGATTTGAATAGTCATTGGGGGAGAGTTATAAAAGCAGAACTGGCTTAGTTGCCCATAGCAACCAATAAGATTCCACCTTTTATTTTTGACAACACTTTTGGAAAATGAAAGGTGGAATCTGATTGGTTGATAAATCTCCCCCATTGTGTGCTAAATACATGGATATTGTGTATGTATGAGATAATATTAAGTGTATATATGTATAAAAAGAAGACACTTATCTTACTAACTATACAAGCATCTGTGTAAAGGGATTGGGATAGTCAGCATGTTCTTCATAGGATAGACGATTCTCTAACAAAAAAGAAATATAACAATGAATACCAATAACGGGGAAAAAAAACAAAGTACAATTGCAGGATGTACGTGTAGCATCAGGCTCATGTGAAGGGGTATGAAGTTAAGAACCCAACTGAGGTTAGCTTTACCTTTCAAATAGGCTAATAGGGAGTTGAGGTTAAAGAGAGTAATCCTATGCTAAGAATGATTTCCTCTTTTTCTGTTGTATGGTGGTGGATGAGAGTTGTTCAGAGTGTTACAGTAGGTTCCATGTGTAGAGAAGGTTCCTACCTTCTTATATGCTGTTAACAACATGAGTGGCACCATCTTTGCTTATGAAAAGTTTCGTGGGAAACCTCTATTTGTATTTCATGTCACCTTCTTGTTTTTGGTTCTTGTTGGTTGGTTCTTCTGGTTTGGATATTTTGGTATGGTTCAGTGAGGGTCCTCTTTCTGGCTTCCTGAAGTGAATGCTTTTATATGTTAGAAATGATCTCTTGCCAATACATCTTTTGATGCATTTGTGAGAGCAGATTTAGCCTTAGGAATGCAGTGTGTTTGATAATCTCTAAAGTCGGAGGTATCTTGCATGGGTAGGAACGATTTGAAAAATAGCTATAATTAGTTGATTCATTCCAGAGGAGAGATTTCCTCAGAAATGCCACTTATTTTGATGTTGTTTTGACATGACATGTCTTCAAGGTCTGTGACTTTCTCCTTATGACTAGAGATGAGCGAATCGAATCTGACGAAATGGAATTCGATCCGAATTTCAGGAATTATGACCCACAATGCCATGCATGCAGCCAATCAGCAGCCAGCCAGCCCTGTGATGTCACAGCCCTATAAATACTGTCAGCCATTTTGGATTCTGTCATTCTACAGTGAACTTAGTGCGGGAGAGACGTTTGCTGGCGCTAGGGCAAGTGTTCCAAAACCTCATCAAAAGTACAAATTGCTGAATAGAAGTGCAGGGAAAGGATAGGAAGTGACGTATTGCCATGCTACAGCTGCTTATGTCAGGTTTGCCTCTAATTCTGGTTACTGGGGTTTTGTTAACCCTTGTGTGCTGTAGTTATATTTAGTACAGCACTCTTTTGCTGTTTTAGTGTTGGGGCTTATTAGCTGTGGTGAAGTTGGAAAATGGCAGCCCATTGTAGCATGTTTTATTGTTAAAAAAAGTTTTAGTAGGCGTACAGCGCCAAAGTTCTATATAGTAAAGTGTTCTAGCAGCTATTAGTGTTGAAAATTAAACATATTATTCGCTCGGTGCTGAAGTGGGACAATTACAGCCCGTTGTAGCGTGTATTATTCTAAAAAAAAGCTTGATTTGGCCTACAGCGCCAAAGTTTTATACTTTAAAAGCTACTGCCATTTATTACTGTTGCCCAAAAAACATATTATTTACTCTGTGCTGAAGTGGGACAATTACAGCCCATTGTAGCGTGTATTATTCTAAAACAAAAGAGTTTTAGTAGGTGTACAGCGCCAAAGTTTTATATAGTAAAGTGTTCTAGCAGCTATTAGTGTTGAAAAAAAAAGTATTATTCGCTCGGTGCTGAAGTGGGACAATTACAGCCCGTTGTAGAGAGTATTATTCTAAAAAAAAGCTTGATTTGGCCTACAGCGCCAAAGTTCTATATTTTAAAAGCTACTGGCATTTATTACTGTTGCCCAAATAACATATTATTTGCTCTGTGCTGAAGTGGGACAATTACAGCCCGTTGTAGCTTGTATAATTCTAAAAAAAAAAAGAGTTTTAGTAGGCGTACAGCGCCATAGTTTTATATAGTAAAGTATTCCAGCAGCTATTAGTGTTGAAAAAAAAACGTATTATTCGCTCAGTGTTGAAGTGGGACAATTACAGCCCTTTTTAATTTCCTTTTTATTTATTTATTTGATTGATCAAACGGCATGTCAGGGAGAGAAGTCACAGGCCCTGCACAGGGGAGTGGCAGAGGCCTAAAAGTTTCTGGCGCAGGCACAGGTCGCAGCAGAGTAAGGGGGCATGGCAGTAGGGGTGACTTTGCAGCCAAACTAGATTTGTGGCCGCAATTGGCCGAGTTTGCTATGGAAAAGCTGTCCTGTCTGACCAGTAGTGTGGCATCAGAGCGGGTGTTTAGTGCGGCAGGGGCCATAGTTACACCAAGGATAACTCGCCTGTCCACCCAAAATGTGGAGAGACTGACCTATGTCAAGATGAATCGGCCGTTGATCAGCCAGGATTTCCAACCACCAACGCCTGATGAGTCAGATCAGATCATTCATGCTGTGTTTTGACTGTTTCTTCTGGCTACCTGCCTCACCACTATTCTGATGCTGCCACCCGCCTGATGCCACACATCTGATGCAAAGTGCTCCTTCTTACACCCACCATCGTCAGCGGGTAGTGTTATTGCCACCCACCTCCCCACACTGTCGTCGTGCCACTCTATAGTCTGCTGATGCTGCTACTGCCTCCATAATGTCGCCGTACCATTCAGTAGTCTACCCATGCTGCTGTTGCTGCTACTACTACTGCCTCCATAATGTCGCCATACAATTCTGTAGTATTTCCATGCTGCTGCTGCTGATGGTACTACTACTGCCTCCATAATGTCGTCGTACTATTCTGTTGCCTCGAAATTATACTTACTGATATTTGATATTTGCTCACTGGGTCTGTGACTGCGAAATTTTACTTACTGACATCTGATATTTGGTCAGTGGGCCTGTGACTGCGAAATTTTACTAACTGACATCTGATATTTGGTCAGTGGGCCTGTGACTGCGAAATTTTACTTACTGACATCTGATATTTGCTCAGTGGGCCTGTGACTGCAAAATTGTACTCACTGATATTTTATATTTGCTCGGTGGGCCTGTGACTGCGAAATTGTACTTACTGATATTTTATATTTGCTCGGTGGGCCTGTGACTGCGAAATTGTACTTACTGATATTTCATATTTGCTCGGTGGGCCTGTGACTGCGAAATTCTACTTACTGACATTTTCGATCTTGTCGGGCCACTGTGTTGTTGCTGCCACTTCCACACTCTGTTGTTGTGCCACTGTGTGGCCTCATAATGCTACAGCTACTGCCACTGCCTCCTCTACACTGTCGTCGTGCCACTCTGTCAGACCTTCTACAGTCACAGGCAAGTCAAACTTGACGATGATTGACACTTGGTCTACATCAATTCCTCCGGCACAGACATTAATGGTCATGAGAACCCATCTCTGTCATCATGCCACTTTGGCCTCGTAATTCTGCCGGCTGCTGCCATTTCCACACTGTTCTTTGTGCCACTCTGTGGCCTCATAATTCTACTGCTACTGCCACTTCCACACTCTGTCGTTGTGTCCCTGTGTGGCCTCAAATTGCTACAGCTATTGTCACTGCCTCCTATATACTGTCGTCGTGCCACTCTGTGGTCTCCTGATGCTATAGCTGCTGTCACTGCCTCCTCTACACTGTCGTCATACCACTCTGTGGTCTCCTGATGCTACAGCTGCTGTCACTGCCTCCAATACACTGTCGTCGTGCCACTCGGTGGTCTCCCGATGCTGCTGTCACTGCCATCTTCACATTGTCTGGGGGGATTTCTTCTAGTTTAAGCGTGTAATAGAACAGGTTCTGTAGAAATCTATGTGGAATCAGTGAATTGGTGTTAAAGGAGTGCGCTCTTTGGCACTCAAGTAGGCTCTTGGGCCTCTGCACGGTTCTCTATAGCTGGAGCTAAAATTGACCTGTAAGGCTGAGTTCAGACTTTAGTTATTTGGTCAGTTTTGTCCCCATAACTAAAGTGTGCAGCGATTCTAAGAGTGACGCCTGCTATCTGCGTGTCATACTGGCTCACAGTATTCACTACCACAGCAGACTCCCTATGTGTCAGGCATGGGATTCAGCTGGTTCCCTACGGTTCTCTAGATCCGGTTGTTAAAATTACAGCCGGATCGGAGAACCGGGTTACCAGGTGAATCCCGATCCGGTGCGGCAGCAGAGGCGGGCTGGGCTGGGGGGCAGAAGGGCACAGGCCCCCCGGGCTGGTGGATGTCAGGGTCGGCGGAACAAGGGAACCTCTGGTTCCCTGCTCCGCTGTTCACGGTGCCCGGTGCACTAATATGACGTCATCGCGCCGCCTGCGACATTCCTCAGGAGCAGACCCGCCAGAAGAGGCCGGGTCTGCATCGTGGAATCGCGCAGGGACAGGTAAGTATAAACTGCCCTCCCATATTGTCTCCATATGCAGCCTTAAAACTGTCCCCTGCCTCCCTGTTACTGACCCCCAATACTGGCCCTGCCTTAACCTAATACTGGCCCCTGCCCCCCTAGTACTGAACCCCTAATACTGGCCCTGCCTTACCTCTAACTCTGACCCCCAATACTGACCCTGCATTGACCCCTAACCCTAACACAGGCCCCTGACCCCTAATACTGGCCCTGCCTGACCCCTAACCCTAGTAATGGCCCCTGACCCCTACCCTAGTACTGACCTCTAACCTTGGACCACTAACCCTGATACTGGCCCCTGACCCCCTAGTATTGACCCCTAATACTGGCTCTGTCTCACCCCTAACCCTAGTATTGATCCCTACCCTAGTACTGACCTCTAACCCTGGACCCCTAACCCTAATACTGCCCTCCAATAGTGTCCCTAACCCCAATATTGACTGCTAACACTAATACTGACCCCTAATACTTTCTCTAACACTACGCCATACTGACCCCTAATCCTACTACTGACCCCTAACCCTAATACTGACACCTAAGGCTACATTCACATGACCATATGTGTTTTGCGGTCCACAAATTGCAGATCCACAAAACACGGATACTGGTTGTGTTTTGTGGAACGCACATGCCCAGCCCTATGATAGAAATGCCTGTTCTTGTCTGAGATTGTGGTCAAGAATAGGACATACTCTATCTTTTTTGCAGGGCCGCGGAACGGAACTACAGATTTGCGGCCCCATTGAAGTGAATGAAAATACGATCGCGTGAATGTACCCTAATGCTGCCTCTAACACCAATACTGGCCCCTAACTGATACTGACCCTAATCCTAATACTGGCCCTAAGGGTGCATTCAGACGACCATATTTCTGGGTCTGCATCCGTTCCACAATTTTTTGGAACGGGTGAGGACCCATTCATTTCAATGGGGCCACAAAAGATGCGGACAGCACACCATGCACTGTCCGCATCTGTAGTTCCGTTCCGTAGCCCCACAAAAAATATAGAGCATGTGTCCTATTCTTGTCTGCAAAAATAGGCATTTCTATATAGGGCTGGCACTCTGCGTTCTGCAAAATGTGGAATGCATAAGACCAGTATTTGTGTTTTGCGGATCCACAATTTGGGGACTGTAAAACACTTTCGGTCATCTGAATGTCGCTCTATGCTAATACTACGTCTAACCCTAATACTGGCCCCTAACCCCAATACTGACCTCTAACTCTAATATTGGCCCAGAACTGACCGGACTGAGCGGAACCTTAACTACAACCCTCAATACCTCACGTACCTCACAGTGACCCCAATAGATAACTGTCCACATATATCTGTACACACTACATCTTTTATACCTCACGCCTGACACATAGTATACACACAGAGTACTGATACGTCAGGTACAAGGTATAATAGATGCAGTGGGTAAACGTATATAGTATATACAGCAGTTTACTGATATGTGAGGTACGAGGTATAATAGATACAGTGTGTACAGGTATACAGTATATACAGCAGTGTACTGATATGTGAGGTATGAGGTATAATAGATGTAGTGTGTACAGATATATAGTATATACAGCAGTGTACTGATATGTGAGGTACGAGGTATAATAGATGCAGTGTGTACAGGTATACAGTATATACAGCAGTGTACTGATATCTGAGGTAAGAGGTATAATAGATGCAGTGTGTACAGATATATAGTATATACAGCTGTATACTGATATGTGAGGCGTGAGGTATAATAGATGCAGTGAGTACAGATATATAGTATATACAGCAGTGTACTGATACGTGAGGTATGAGGTATAATAGATGCAGTGTGTACAGATATACAGTACAGACCAAAAGTTTGGACACACCTTCTCATTTAAAGAGTTTTCTGTATTTTCATGACTATGAAAATTGTAGATTCACACTGAAGGCATCAAAACTATGAATTAACACATGTGGAATTATATACTTAACAAAAAAGTGTGAAACAACTGAAAATATGTCTTATATTCTAGGTTCTTCAAAGTCGCCTTTTGCTTTGATTACTGCTTTGCACACTCTTGGCATTCTCTTGATGAGCTTCAAGAGGTAGTCACCTGAAATGGTTTTCACTTCACAGGTGTGCCCTGTCAGGTTTAATAAGTGGGATTGCTTGCCTTAAAATGGGTTGGGACCATGAGTTGTGTTGGGCAGAAGTCAGGTGGATACACAGCTGATAGTCCTACTGAATAGACTGTTAGAATTTGTATTATGGCAAGAAAAAAGCAGCTAAGTAAAGAAAAAACAGTGGCCATCATTACTTTAATAAATGAAAGTCAGTCAGTCCGAAAAATTGGGAAAACTTTGTGTCCCCAAGTGCAGTCGCAAAAACCATCAAGCGCTACAAAGAACCTGGCTCACATGAGGACCGGCCCAGGAAAGGAAGACCAAGAGTCACTTCTGCTGCGGAGGATAAGTTCATCCGAGTCACCAGCCTCAGAAATCACAGGTTAACAGCAGCTTAGATTACAGACCAGACCAATGCCACACAGAGTTCTAGCAGCAGACACATCTCTACAACAACTGTTAAGAGGAGACTGTGTGCAGCAGGCCTTCATGGTAAAATAGCTGCTAGGAAACCACTGCTAGACCAGTGGAAATCTGTGCTTTGTTCTGATGAGTCCAAATTTGAGATCTTTGGTTCCAACCACCGTGTCTTTGTGCGACGCAGAAAAAGTGAACGGATGGACTCTACATGCCTGGTTCCCACCGTGAAGCATGGAGGAGGAGGTGTGATGGTGTGGTGGTGCTTTGCTGGTGACACTGTTGGGGATTTATTCAAAATTGAAGGCATACTGAACCAGCATGACTACCACAGCATCTTGCAGCGGCATGCTATTCCATCCGGTTTGCGTTTAGTTGGACCATCATTTATTTATCAACAGGACAATGACCCCAAACACACTTCCAGGCTGTGTAAGGGCTATTTGACCAAGAAGGAGAGTGATGGGGTGCTATGCCAGATGACCTGGCCTCCACAGTCACCAGACCTGAACCCAATCGAGATGGTTTGGGGTGAGCTGGACCGCAGAGTGAAGGAAAAAGGGCTAAGCATCTCTGGGAACTCCTTCAAGACTGTTGGAATACCATTTCAGGTGACTACCTCCTGAAGCTCATCAAGAGAATGCCAAGAATGTGCAAAGCAGTAATTAAAGCAAAAGGTGGCTACTTTGAAGAACCTAGAATATAAGACATATTTTCAGTTGTTTCACACTTTTTTGTTAAGTATATAATTCCACATGTGTTAATTCATAGTTTTGATGCCTTTAGTGTGAATCTACAATTTTCATAGTCATGAAAATCCAGAAAACTCTTTGAATGAGAAGGTGTGTCCAAACTTTTGGTCTGTACTGTATGTCACCTTTATTTATGAAAAAATCATAACTTTACCAAAAAATTTGAAAAATTCACAATTTTCAAAATTTCAATTTCTCTGCTTTTAAAATTGAAAGTGATACCTCATAAAATATTTATTATTTAACATTCCCCATATGTCTACTTTATGTTTGCATCATTTTGTAAATGTCATTTTATTTTTTGGGGACATTAGAAGGCTTAGAATTTTAGAGGCAATTCTTAAAATTTTAAAATAAATTTCCAAAACCCATTTTTTAAGGATCAGTTCAGGTCTGAAGTCACTTTGTGGGGCTTACATAGTAGAACCCCCCATAAATGATCCCATTTTGGAAACTACACCCCTCAAGTTACTTAACACTGATTTTATAAACTTTGTTAACCCTTTAGGTATTCCACAAGAATTAAAGGAAAATGGAGATTAAATTTCTAAATTTCACTTTTTTGGCAGATTTTCTATTTTTGTCCATTTTTTCTTTAACACATCTAAGGTTAACAGCCAAACAAAACTCAAATATTTGTTACCCTGATTCTGCGGTTTACAGAAACACCCCATTTGATGGTAAACTGCTGTATGGGCACATGGCAGGGCGCAGAAGGAAAGGAGCGCCATATGGTTTTTGGAAGGCAGATTTTGCTGGACTGGACACCATGTCCCATTTGAAGCCCCCCAGATGCACCCTATAGTACAAACAATCAAAAAGTGACCCCATTTTGGAAACTACAGGATAAAATGACAGTTTTATTGGTACTATTTTGTGGTACATATGATTTTTAATCG